>PISX010007131.1:0-91527 GCA_004024625.1 Mellivora capensis
AAAAAAAAAAAAAAAAGAGTTTCTCCCTCTCCCTCAGCTTCTCCCCACCTCCCCATCCCCCAGCTCACACGCACTCTCTCTTTTTGAATAAGTAAATAGTATTTTGCTAATTCTAATAAATTTTATATAACCCAATATTACTATTGAGAATATTAGAATTCCTAGATTATAGATTCAAGATCTAGAGTATAGAAAGTGATGTAATCAATATCTTTAAAATATTAATGAAATCTTTGGCATCCTTTCTTCCATAAGTTCTTCCACACAGCATGTGTTTTAATTGACAAGCACATCTCCATTGGAATTCGCCTCATTTCAAGTGCTCTGTGGCCACACGTGGCTGGGACCGCCCTGTGACCCAGATACTCCCTGCAGGCCCACCTCTGTTCCCAGCCCCCTCCTCACTGCCCCCTATAGCCCCAGGGGACTCTCCATTCCTCCTGCTTGTAGGAAACCCTTTTCTCATTTCTGCTCCTGTATCACAGCCCACTTCTCCTTGGTCAATTTCTATTTTTATTTCAAAAGAGCTTGTTGACTTAGAAATGGGGCATACATTAGCCATTTGCTTTGTTCGTTTCTCCACTTGAATCAGAAATTATTATTGCCTTCAGGATCTGACAGGTAGGGAGGCTTAACTCAAAAAGCTAAAGATGTATTACATTCACATGGTGCAGGGCGAGCCCATGACTCCTGAAAGGTCTCCTTTTGGCTCCAGAAGTTAAGAGAACGGGACCCAGAGCCTCAGTCTGCTGACTTACTCTCCTGAATCGTTCTCTGGGTCCATCATCAGCTTATACCAGACCTCTGAAGTCCTGGATGATGTCGTGCCTTTTCTCTTCTCTTTCCTACACACTCTGGTGCTTGAACCTTTACTCCAGCCTTCAGCCGTCAATGCCAGATGCCTGCCTGTCTCCATGTTCCCCACCCAGCTCCTCCGAAGCCATTGTCTCTACTAAGCCTGGGCACCTTTGGTCCCTGACCTCCCGGACCCACAACCCGCCAGTCACCATGCTCCCCTGAGTCCAACTGTAAAAGCGCAATTTCAAGACTTAACAATCAGAAGTTGAATGTTATGAGATAATTCTCCAAAGTTGGAAAACACTGTTCAAATATCTGAGAGAACTTGAAGAATCACAATATTTATGACTTCCAATTTACTAGATTTACAAAACTTTAAGATCATTCTTTGGAAGGTCTTGTGTGCCAGCATCATTAGCTTGCCGGATCAGGCATTTGAGGTTGCTTAGGAAGAAAATGAAGTGTGTTAAATTTATCACTGCGGTTTAAGAGAAACGAATAATTCATGTAAATAACACTAATGGCTCAAGGAGCAGTTAGTCCTGTCAAGTTGAGTAGATCAAAAACTAGTCAAATGTGTTTCCTCTTATTTTCTATAAAAGGTCCTAAATTTATAAAGAGAATAACTAGAATTGTAACACAAATGTGAAGGCTTTAAGAAGCTGGGCTTTTAAATGTGTAATTTTAATAAACCAAATATTATGAAAATCCCAAGGGTGTTGTGTTCCTTGAAGGGGAGTGGACAGCTTCTCCATACTTCAAACATCCATGCTGGTCCCACATGGCGACTCTACATGGTTGAGTTTCTCCAAGAAGGCCACAGTCAGGAAGTTTCCAGCGTGAATGGTGACTTGATGTTGGCTCAGGAAGGCAAGGAGCAGGGCCAGTGGGCAGAGAGTTGGGGTTGGAGCACAGGAAGATTGGACACCCAACCTGACCCCCGACTGGAAAAGAGGCTTTTATCAAAAGTGCCCTTTTGGGGCACCTGGGTGGCTCAGTGGGTTAAGCCTCTGCCTTCGGCTCAGGTCATGATCCCAGGGTCCTGGGATCGAGCCCCACATCGGGCTCTTTGCTCAGCAGGGAGCCTGCTTCCCCCTCTCTCTCTGTCTATTGCTCTGCCTACTTGTGGTCTCTCTCTGTCAAATGAATAAATAAAATATATTTTTTTTTAAAGTGCCCTTTCCACACACACCAAGTCTTGACATTGTCTTCAGAGCTCTTTTGTGGGTCCTTCTCCATGGCTTTCAAGGACAAGCCTTCGGTCGTTGTGCAACCAAAGGTTGGTGAGGCCCAGTGACACGCTCTCTTAGCCCGTTTGAGCTGGCATAACAAAAAATACCATAGCCTGGGGGGCTTAAACAACAAACACTAATTTCCCACAGTTCCGGAGGCTAGAAAGGGGAAGATCATGGTGCTGGCCGATCTGATGTTTGGCGAGGATACTTTCTGGTTCATAGACTTCTTCTGTGTTGCATAGGAGAAGGGGCAAAGGAGCTCTCTGGGTCTCTTTCATAAAGGCACCAATCCACTCATGAGGGCCCCATCCTTTTCGGAAAGGCTCCACTCTCTTCTACCATCACACTGGGAATTAGGTTTCAACATATGAACTTCGAGGGGACATACACATTCAGTCTCTAAGGCACACTCAAGTCCTAGCACAAGGGTGACAGACTGAGATCTACGTTTCCTGCTCCTGGTTCTAACGCCTGTGTGCCCCACCATCTGTAGAAATCAGACACAAAGCTTGGGTAAATACAAACTTTCATGGAGAAGCAGAAGGGTCCCATCCAGCTAACTGAACAAATCCCTAAGCATAGAGCCTGTGGATATCCTGAGATCAGGCCTGGAACATACTGGTCATGGCTTCAGTGCTTCTATTCAGTGAATGTGACTATTGTCTCTCTCAGTGGATTCCATTTTAATGACACAGCCCTGTCCCCAGCAGGAGACTGTCTGGTGAGCGCAAGTAGGGCCAACAGTATTTAAATCACATTAGACCTCATAACATCATAGACGCTCCAGGATGGGAGGGGAATTCCCTAATGAAAGTTTTACGAATTGACTGTGTTAACCGATATTAATTTTTGTCAAAGCACGGCTTCTCCAAAGCAATTCAGGGCCCCCACCTCCCTCACAGATGAAGCTCTGCTTTTGAGGAGAATGAGAGCATAACAAGAGGAAAGGATATTTCACAGATGTTTACTGGAATAAGATGCAGAGGAGAAAACCAAACAGGAGAGCCGTTAACCCACTCCCATTTGTGTTTGTTTCAAAGCAACTGTAATTAGGAGACAAGATGGAAGATTAGTGAATAAGACTCGGTTATCATCATAGTCCTCTGCCCCTCGTGTTTCTTTGCTAATAAGCCAGGCTGGGGAATTAGGACAAGAATGAATAGGCAAAGCATCCCCTCCCCCATCCAGCGAACCTTCGTCACTTATCTGAGTGATGAAAAGAATAATGTCGTATGTAGCATTGTTCAGTTTCACAAACACAGTATGGGGCACTTAGAAAAACTTGAATTTCGGGTAAAAAGCATAAAGAGCTATTTAGTAGATAAGTATATTCTAAATACGGCATGGGATATAATGCGACATTCAGGACATACTTGTACAAAAATAATATTTTAAAATTTTCACTGATTATGTTAAATTCAAATTTAACTGTGTGTCCTGTACCTTATCTGACAATCATAGCTGTATGGTCCCTGGGCTTTTATGTACGCCTTATATATATATTTTTTGAATTAACGTTAATAGAAAAAAAAATAACAAACACATTTCATAGGCACAGTCTCTCAAGCTACCATTTCTCACTTGGGTAAAGAGAACTTTCCTAACCTTAGAGTTATTATCCTAGAAAAATGGAGGAACCTGCCCAGGGTCACCCTGTTAGTGCACAGAGGAGCTAGGATCCCGACCCAGACCCAGGTCCGTGGCAGCTCAGGGCCCGCTCTTAGCCATGACCCTGCATCACCTCTCAGATGCTGAGGTGATAACACAGACAACGATTGCGTTTATTCTTATGACTATTTTGGTAAATTACACACAACATAAAATGTATTATCTTAGCTACTTTTAAGGGTGCCGGTTGGTAGTGCTGAGTACATTCATATAGTCATGCAACCGAACTTCAGAATTTTTTTAACTTGAAAAACTAAAACTCTGTCCCCACGGGGAGTTCTCCCCATTTCTCACTCCCAACCCCAGTCCCTGGCAGCCACCAGTCTACTTTCTGTCTGCATGAAGATCACTCGTCCGGTTCCCTCATCTAAGCAGAGTCATGCCGTGGTTATCTTTTTGTGACTGGCTCCTTTCACCTGCTGTAGTGTCCCCAGACTTCATCTATCCTGTAGCAGGTGTCGGAATCCGTGTCCTTTTCGAAACTGTGTAAGATCCCATCGTACACGTATACGCCATTTTCTTTCTCTTCTCACTTGGCAGGGGGCGTGTGGGTCGCTTCCACCTAATGCTTTCATTAGCCTGAGAGTGCATAAGTAGCTGTTTGGGTCCTTGTTTTCAATTCTTTGCAGTATATACTCAGAAGTGAAACTGCTGAATCATATGGTGGTTCTATTTTAATTTTTTGAGGAACTGCCATCGTGTTTTTCACAGCTGCCACACCATTCGACATTCCCACCAATAGTGCGCAAGAGTCACAATGTCTCCACATTCTCAATGTCACTTATTTTCTGGAGGTTGTTTGGGGCAGTAGCTATTATACAGAATCCGAGGAATCATTTTTTTTTGTCTCCATGATAAAATAAAATAAAAATTATTATAGTTTGATTTTTTTACTGATTTAAATATTTTGTTGAAATCTGCAGAGATATACCAAGTTATTCTCTTTGCTACTAGAATTAACACTAACATCAATTATTTATTAATAATAGTGACCGGTATGACTACGGGAAGCAAGGATTCACTGAGTGCTACACAACCACTCTCTTGTCCAGACCGCACAACAACACTGCCAGGTGGATACTTACTGTATTGTTCCCATCTGACAAGTGAGAAAAAGATGCTTAGAGAGAGGTTAAGTATCTTGTCCAATGTTACAAAGCTCATAAATCCAGGTAATCTGATTCCTACTTATGCCTCTATCTTTTTGTGGATCCTGAGAAGCAAAACATTTCTTCCAAATCAAATTGACCCATCGGGGGGGAAATTAAAATAATTGTTGGGGCACCTAGGTGGCTCATTGGTTGAGCTGTGACTGACTCTTAGTTTGGGCTCAGATCATGACCTCATGGGTCACATGGAGCTCAGCTCAGAGTCTACTTGACCTTCTCCCTCCCCCTTTGCCCTACCCCCCATTTACATGCATGCCTGCATGTGCACACACACAGTCTCTCAAATAAATAAGTAAATAAATAAAATCTTTTAAAAAATTCTTAAATCATGGGCTCTTTTAAATATGACTATTTTCAAGGTACTTTAAAGCTTCTTTTTTTTAAAAAAAAATAGCTTTATTGAGATATAATTCACCTATATAAAATTCACTCATTTAAAGTATACAACTCAATGGCTTTTAGTATGTTTTACAGATTTAGGGAGCCATCATCACAGTCAATTATAGAATATTTTTATCGTCTCAAGAAGAAACTTCTGTGAAGATGGTACAAGATGGCTGCATAGGAAGATCCTGAACTCACCTCCTCCCATGGAAACAATGTCCACCCACATCTAGAGCAATCCCTCCTAAAGAAGAGTTGATTGAACACAACAAATGATAGCAAAACCAGATAGAAAAGGGCAGGAGACGAGAGACATGCTAACTAAGGAAAGCCCACCCCCAACATGGTGATCTGCAATAAGGAGGGATATCCCTGAGGGGCTCACACACAGACTCAGCACCCCCTCATGAGGCACAGTGAAAAAACAACACTTAGGTACACAGATGGGGCACCTGGGTGGCTCAGTGGGTTAAGCCTCTGCCTTCAGCTCAGGTCATGATCCCAGGGTCCTGGGATCGAGTCCCGCATCGGGCTCTCTGCCTGGCAGGGAGCCTGCTTCCCCCTCTCTCTCTGCCTGCCTCTCTGCCTACTTGTGATTTCTCTCTCTCTGTCAAATAAATAAATAAAATCTTAAAAAAAAAAAAAAAGCCACCCAAGTATAAGTGAAGGAAATCTACACAGACCCTAGAGTGCTGACCAAATAGGTTGGGAACTGCTGGGATTTTCTCCAGGGTTGGAAGAGCCTATGAGTGCCATTTCTTTACATTTCCCCTCTACATTGATAGCACAAGGTGTGAGCAGGCTCCAGAAGTTCTTGCCAGCCTGCTAAAGTTGCCCCATCATGCTTCAGACTCCTGCTCACACCACTTCCAGCCATCTCCCCAAGGTGGCCCTAGTGAGACATTCCCTGCCTCAGGATCCCATAGCCCATGCCTGCCCCATTTCGAGCCATCCTACTAATGTGGTCCCAGTGTGGCATGCTCTGAGACCACTTGGCCCATGCCTGTGCCAGCTCTAACCATCCCACCAGGGAAGCCCCAACATAGCACCCCCTAGACTCCCTAGACCATGCTCATATACCAGCTCCAGCCAAACTGCCAAGATGGCCTTGGGAGCCCCTGGCTTGTGTCTGCTCCAGCCCCCATCATGCTGCCAATGCAGCCCTGGCACAACATGCCAGGGACCTTGTAGCTCACACAGGCTCTAGCTCCAGATGGCTGGCCAAAGCTGCCAGGCACATGCAGTCTACACAGGGGCACTCCTTCAAGACCCAGGGAACTGATATTCCATCTAATTCATAGAAATAAATATAGAAAACTGAAGAAGGAAGAAGGAAGAGGAGGAGGAGGAGAAGAGGGAAGAAAGGAGACAGGAACATGCTCCAAATGAAAGAACAAGATAAAACCCAGAAAGAAACTCTAATGAAATGGATATAAGTAATTTACCTGACAAAGTTCAAAATAACAATTATAAGGACATTCACTAAATTTAGGAAAAGAATGGAAAAACACAGTAAGAACTTCAACAAAGAGTTATAAAACATAAGAAAGAGCCAGTAAGAGCTGAAGAATACAATATTGACATGAAAAATACACTGGAGGGACTCAACAGAAGATTAGGTGATATGATCAGCATTCTGGAAGACAGAAGAATAGAAATCACCCAAACAGAACATCAAAAAGGAAAAATAATGTAAAAAGTGAGAATGTTTTAAGGAACCTCTGGGACATCAAGTGTACTAATTATAGCAGTCCCAGAAGGAGAAGGGAAAGAGAAAGGGGCAGAAAACTTTATTTAAAGAAATACTGGATGAAAATTTCCCTAATCTAGGAAAGGAAACAAACAGCCAGGTCCAGGAATCCAGATTCCCAAGCAAGATTAACCCAAAGAGATCCACACCAAGACATATTATAATTAAAATGGCTAAAATGAAAGGTAAAGAGAAAAACTTACACAGTCACAAATAGAATCTCAAATAGTCACAAACAAAAGAAACCCCATAAAACGATCAGCTGACTTCAGTAGAAACTTTCCAGGCCAGGAGGGAGTAGCAAAGATATATTTACAGTGCCAAAAGGGAAAAGCTTACAAGAAAGAATACTCTACTTGGCAAGGTTTTCATGCAGAATTGAAGGAGAGACAAAGAGTTCCCCAGATAAGCAAAAACTAAAGGAGTTCATCACCACTAAATGGGTCTTACAGAAATGTTAAAGCATCTTCTTTAAGTGGAAAAAAAGTGTCATAATTAGAAATAAGAAAATATGTGATAGAAAAAAAAAAAATCTCACCGGTAAAGGTAAAGATATACTAAAGACAGTGTATCTGTCACTTAAACAGCTAGTATGAAGGTTAAAAGACAAACATAATAAAATTAACTTTATCAATGATAAGTAGTTAAAGAATACATAAAATAAAAAGATGTAAAATATGGCATTGAAAACAAAGGAGGGGGTGGTGCAGTAATAATGCAGAACTTTTAGAATGCATTCAAACTTAAGTTACTATCAGCTTAAAATAGATGAGTATGTACATATAGGTCAGTATATACGAATGTAATGGTAACCACAAACCAAACGCTTACAATAGGTACACAACAATAGAGAGGCACCCAAACATAACGCTAAAGAAAACCATCAAACCACAAGGGAAAAAAACGAAAGAAGAAGAAAGGAACAAAGAAGTAGAAGACAACCAGAACACATTTAACAAAATCATAATAAGTATATATATTTATCAATAACTACTTTAAATGTAAATGTAAATGCTCCAATGAAAGTTGTAAGTCAGCTGAATGGATTAAAACAAAACAAAACAAAACAAAACAAGACCCATTTATATGCTGTTTTCAGGAGATTCATTTCAGGGCTAATGACATACACAGGAGCCCTGGGTGGCTCAGTCAGTTAAATGTCTGCCTTTGGCTCAGGTCATGATCTCAGCAGGGAGTCTGCTTCTCCCTCTTCCTCTGCCCCTCCCCCTGCTTATGTGCAAGCTCTCTCTCTTTCTCAAATAAATAAATTTATTTTTTTTTTAAAAAGACACACACAGACTGAAAGTGGACGTATGGAAAATGATTTCCATGCAAATGGAAATGAAAAGAGAGCTGGAGTAGGAATACTCATCAGACAAAATAGACTTTAAAACAAAGACTTAACAAAAGACAATGATTGCACAATGATAAATGGGTCAACCCAAGAAGAGATACGTTTGTGAGTATTTGAGTATCCAACAAAAGTGCACCTAAAGAAAGAAAATATTAACAGACATAAAGGGAGAAATGGACAATAATAACAACAATAGTAGGGGATTTAAACACCCCACTTCCATCAATAGATAGATCACCCAGACAGAACATCAAGGAGACAATGGGTTTGAATGACACATTAGACCAGATAGACTTAACAGATATATACAGAACATTCCAACCAAACACTGCTGAATCCACATTCTTTTCAAGTGCACATGCAACATTCTCCAGGATAGATCACATGTTAGGCCTCAAAATGAGTCTCAGTCAAGATTACAATCATATTAAGCATCTTTTCTCACCACAATGGTATGAAAATAGAAATCAATTTCAAGAAGAAAACTGGAAAAAACACAAGCATATGGAGACTAAACAAGATGCCAGTAAACAACCAATGTGTCAATAAAGAAATCAAAGAAGAAATTTTAAAATCTCAAGACAAATGAAAATAGAAACACGATTTTCCAAAATATATGGGAAACAGCCAAAGCATTTTTTTTAAAGATTTACTTTATTTATCCTAGAGAGGCTGTGCATAGGGGAGGGGTAGAGGGAGAGAGAGTTTCAAGCAGACTCTGTGCTCAGCATGTAGCCTGATGTGGGGCCTGATCCTGTATCCCCAAGATCACGACCTGAGCCGAAACCAAGAGTCAGAGATTTAACTGACTGCTCCATCCAGGTGCCCCTGGCCAAAGTGTTTCTAAGAGGAAAGCTCATAGCAATACAGGCCTACCTCAAGAAACAAGAAAATCCCCAAATAAACAATCTAACTTTATACCTAAAGGAGCTAGGAAAATGGTGCTAGGAAAAATTCAAGATGACTAAAGACCTGAATGTAAGAATTAAACCCATAAAACTCCCAGAAGAAAACATAAGTAGTACACTCTTTGATATTAGTCTTAGCAATACTTTTTTGACTGGGATCCTCTGGGCAAGGGACACAAAAACTAAAATAAACAAATGGGATTACATCAAACTAAAAAACTTTTTCACAGTGAAGGAAACCTTTGATAAAACAAAAGGCAACCTACTGAACGGGAGAAGGTAAAGCACATACCTGACAAGTGGCTAATACTCAAAATATATAAAGAATGTTTATAACTTAATATTGAAAAAACAACCAACCTGATTAAAAAATGGGCAGAGCACTTGAAAAGTTTTTCCAAAGAAGACATGCAGATGGCCAACAGACACAAGAAAAGGCGCTCAATATCACTGATTATCTGGGAAATACACATGAAAACCACAATGAGATATTACCTCACACCTGTCAGATCAGCTATTATCAACAAGACAAAAAATAACAAGTGTTGGTGAAGATGTGGAGAAAAGGGGACCCTCGTGCACTGTTGGTAGGAATATAAATTGCTGTAGCCTCTTTGGAAAACAGCATGGAGTTTCCTCAAAAAATTAAAAATAGAACTCTCAGATGATCCAGCAGTCCCACTTCTGAGTATTTATCTGAGGAAAACAAAAACACCAATTTGAGAAGATATATGCACCCCTATGTTCATGGCAGAATTATTTACAAGAGCCAAGATATGGAAGCAACCTAAGTTCCATCAATAGATGTATGGATAAGGAAGATGTGGTATAGATATTTGTACATACATATATATTTTTATATAATATTAATAAGTCACAAAAAAGAATGAAATCTTGCCATTTATGACAACATGGATAGACCTAGAGGATATTATGCAAAGTGAAATAAATCAGACAGAGAGAGATAAATACTAGTTGATTTCACTTATATGTGGAATCTAAAAAACAATACAGATGCCAGGGTAGTTGTGTCGGTTAAGGGTCTGACTCTCAATTTTGGTGTAAGTCATGATCTCGGTGTTGAGATCCAGCCCTGCTCAGGCTCTGCGCTGGGTATGGAACCTGCTTAAGATTTTCTCTCTCCCTCTGCCCTTCTCCTATCCTTGCTTGCATGTGCTCTGTCTCTCTAAAAATAAAGAAATGAAAACTCAAAGCAAACAAACAATACAAAACAGAAATAGACTCATAGGCACAGGAACCAAACTGTTGGTGACCCAAGGGGGATGGTTTGGGGGGTGGGACTGAAATAGGTGAAGGGGATTAAGAAGTACAAACTTCCAGGTATAAAATAAATAAGTCATGGGGATCTGATGTACAGCATGAGAACTATATAGTCAGTACATTGGAATCTTTGTATGGTGACCTGTGATAACTAGACTCTACCGTGGGGATCATTTCACAGTGTATAAAAATACTGAATCACTGTGATGTCCACCTGAAACTAATAAGACATTTTATGTCAGTTATATCTGAATTTAAGAAAGAAACCCTCTTATACCCTTTAGCCATCACCCCTTCTCTCTCATCTCCACCCCCCTTTCTGGCCCACCCTTAAGCAACCACTCACTATTCTGGATTTCCAAATGAATAAGATGGTATACTATACGGTCTTCTAACATTTTCAAGGTGCATGTAGCAATGGTTCATTTTTTTATGGTCAAATAAAATTCCGTTTATGAATACACCATATTGTGTTTATCCATTTGTTCATTGATTTGCATCCACCTTTTGGCTATTACAAATAATGTTGCCATAAACATTTGTGTACCGATTTTTGTGCAGACATACCTTTTCACTTCTCTGGGATATATACCTAGGAGTGGAATTGGTAGATCATATGGCAACTCTGTATTTAATCCGTTGGAGAACTGCCAGACTGTTTTCCAAAGTAGGTGAAACATTTTATATTCCCACTGGCAGGATATGAGGGTTCTGTTCTTTCCACATTCTTGCCAACACTTGTTGTTATCTGACTTTTGAATTCTAGCCAGCCTCGGGGGTCAGAAGCAGTATTTCATGGTTATGATGTGCATTTCTCTGATGACTAATGATGGTGAGCATCTTGTCTTATGCTTGTTAACAATTTGTGGATCTTCTTAAAGAAATGTCTGTTCAGAGCCTTTGCCCATTTTTAAATTGTTATTTGCCTTTTTGTTATTAAGTTCTAAGTTATTCATATATCCTAGGTGCACATCCTCTATCAGATACATAATTTTCATATATCTTATTCCATTCTGTGGGTTGTCTTCATTTCTTAATGGTGTCCTTTGAACAGTTTTTAATTTTGATGAAGTCCAACTTAACTATTTTTCTTTTGTTGCTCATGCTTTTAGTGTCATAAATAAGAATTCTTTGCCAACTCCAACATCATAAAGACTTCCTTTAAGAATTTTATAGTTGAGCTCTTACATATAGGTCTTTGATCCAGTTTGATCTAATTTTTGTACGTGGTGTGAAATAAAAGTCCAACTTCATTCTTTTGCATTTGGCTACCCACTTCTCCCAGGACTGTTTGTTGAAAAGATTGTTCTTTTCCCCATTGAATGGTCTTGACATCCTTGTTTAAGATCAGCTGACCACAGATGCACAGACTGTCTCTGGATTCTTGGTTCTATTCTGTTGGACCATATATCTATCTTTGTGCCACACTGTCCTGATGCCTGTTGCTTTGTAGTAAGCTTTGAAATCAGAAGGTATGCATCTTTTTACCTTGTTCTTTTTTTTTTTTTCCCCCAGATCGTTTTGACTATGGTGGGTTGCTTGGAATTCCATACAAAATTTTAGAATCAGCTTATTGATTTTTACAAAGAGATCAGCTGGGATTTGGAGAGGGATGGCTTTGAATCTACAGATCAGCTTGAGGAATATTGTCATCTTTATCCACAGTGAGCCCTCCCATCTGTGGACATGAGATGTCTTCTATTTATTTAGATCTTTATTTTCTTTCAATAATGTGCTATCACTTTCAGAGTATTAGTTTTTCATGTCTTCTGTTAAACTCATCCCTAAGCATTTCATTCTTTTTAACATGATTATGAATCGAATTTTTCTTAAAGATTTTATTTATTTATTTGACAGAGAGAGAGAGAGATCACAAGTAGGCAGAGAGGCAGGCAGAGAGTGGGGGGAAGCAGGGTTCCTGCTGAACAGAGAGCTAGATGCGGAGCTCGATCTCAGGACCCTGAGATCATGACCTGAGCCAAAGGCAGAGGCTTAACCCACTGAGCCACCCAGGCGCCCAATCGAATTGTTTTCTTAATTTCTTAATTTTTGGACTTTTTTGTTTATTACAAGTGTATACATATGTAAATGCTTTTTGTGCATTGAAATCATATCCAGCAACCAGCCTGAACTCATTTACTAGTCCTAACAGGTTTTTTTAGTAGATTTGTCAGGATGAGAACTTTAAAACTTCTTGATTTGGTGGAAGATCACTGATCTCTTGAGATTTGCTTTCAGAGGATAATTTACTACCTCAGTAGACAATAGACGAGATCCAAAATCTAACTGAGAAGTGAAAAAAAAAATCTGAAAACCATCAACACAAACTCTAAAATAGAAGTTAATAGGCCATTATCATGGAGTCTCTCATTTTCAGTAATATTAAGATGATAGGTGCCAGCTGTTGGTTAGTAAAGGAAAATGCTTCAGAGCAAGACTATCCAAAATACAGCTTTTTGTGATGGAAATATATTAAGTCTGTATTGTCCAAAACATTAACCCCTGGCCACATGTGATATTTAATTTAAAATAATGAAAATTAAATAAAATTTGAATTTAAAATAATAATTAAAATAAAATTTAAATTTTCATTCCTCAGTCACACTGGCCACATTTCAAGTGCTCATTGGCCATACATATGGTATTGGACCACACAGATCTAGAATATTTCCATCATCACCCATAGTTCCATTGGATAGTGCTGCTCTCAAGTCTCCAGGAAAGCAACCATTGGATTGGCAGAACATAAGAGAGGAGGAAATGGTATTTCCATTCTCGAGTGGTTCACAAAAAGAGCAGATTCAGTATATTAGGTGATCCAATTAATGCTTGTATCTGTAACTCTTACAGAGATATTAGAAGAAAAGGGAATTCACAATTAATGCTCTCTCTGTGCTCTTTAAGAAAGGCAGAAATGTGAACAAGGGAGGAAAGAAAAAAGAGTCATACATTCCAGAGAATCATGAATTTTGGAAATCTAGTGCTAGTTTTAAAGAAAAACAGTTTCAAGTCAAAAACCATTGTGTTAAAATGCTTGTCTGTGAAATCCTGCAGACTCTCCCTGCCTCTGGCTATCGTAGCTGAGACCTGTGTTCAAGTTCAAACTCTATACTTACAGGTGTGACCTTGGACAATCTACTTAATCTCTCTGTGTCGAGTTTCTCTCTTCTGTAAAATGAGGAAAGGCATGGAAAGCCCTTAGATGTGCATCTAGTAAACAGTTGGCATTAAATACGTAGTAGTTATTATTGTTACTAGAGAGTGATTTTATTATTATTTAATATTATTACTAGAGATATTATCATAGAGGAGATTGATTTGTACTTAAAGCCCTTGAAATGACTTCTCATTGCTGATAGAATAAAAGCCAAGGTTCTCAGGGTGGCCCACAGGGCACAAGTCTGGTCTGCAGTTACCACTCAATTTTCTCGCTCAGAGATCGACCTGGGACTCTCAGCTTCATTGACACCGAGCAACTTGTGTTTTTTCTGGAAACCACGCCATTTCAGATTTCCACGATCTGCTCATGCCATTCCTTCTGTCTGGAAGCCCTCTGTAATCTTCCTGGCCCATTTAACATGTGCTTATCCTTTAGGACTAAGGACAGTGGCTTGGAAGACTTGCTGGTGGGCTCATTTCTTCCCCACCTACTATTTTATATTGAAATTATCAGGTTAAGTATCTGTCACCACCAGTAAGTAGAAAACACCAAGTGACAGTTACTGTGTTGTGCTTTGAGAGTAGGAGGAATAACAAATATGTTCTTGCCCCCACTAAGCAGAGTCTGAAAACAGGACCACATTTCTCGTGCCTCTTTATATCCTCAAAGCACAGTACATGCATGGCACACAGTAGGTACATAAAAACATAGTCAACCCAGCCAGAATCTGATGTGTAGAGAAAGGACTGCCTAGCTCAGCACCTGACTTCCTCCTAATGTGTGTTAATTGTTTTTTTTTTAATTTTTAATTTTTATTATTATTTTTTATTAAAGGAGGAATCACAAGGCCCCTGGTGGCTTAGGCAGTTAAGCACCTGGCTTTGGCTCAGGTCATGATCTCAGGGTCCTGGGATCCAGCCCCCACACACCAGCTCCCTGCTCAGTGGGGAGTCTGCTTGTCCCTCTTCCCCTACCTCTGGTCATGCTCTCTCTTACTCTTTCAAATCAATAAAATCTTAAAAAAAAAAAAAAAAAGGAGAAATTGTGGCCGATCGGCTAATGAGCAGAGTAAATTCCAAGTGAAGTCATGCATGTGTCTCGGGCACACTTCCACCCTTTAAGCCCCTGCCTTCCCCCCTTCTTTGTGAGGACACCGGGGCCCTCAGACACCCAGCGTGTCTCAGCAACCCACGGGCTCCTGGGTCCCTCTCCACCTCAATATTTCCTCTTTTCATGTTGCAAAACAAAGGAGAGAGAGGTTTGATTAAATTAATTCCTTTCAGATTAAACAAAAGCTCATTTAACAGTTGAGAGCCTAAAGTTTAGCCTGTGCTCCTTCTTCTGGACGGCGTCAGCCTTTCTGACACAGAAGTCCACACGCAAAAGTCTCCTCTCACATACGGAACCAGGAGCTCTGGCTGTCGCGTCCGGGACACACAGAAGACACGACCACAAGCAGAGTCAGCCCCCTGTCCAGTGCAGGAGCACCATGTAGACACGCAATTTCGACCTGAAGAACTACAGAGTCCTGGTGATTTGAAGTCACTCTGGGTACTCTAATGTGAAAGTGGTTAGGGAGATAAAGCTTCTTAGAGAAGATGCATTTAAGAGGACAATTTAATTCTGGAAAAAGAAATTGCCAGCCATACGGAAAGACAAGGCTGTATGGAGAGACATTCCAGGGGCCCGTGGAACATTTAGCCTCCTCTGATTACAGCAATTCATATTCTTCCTGGATGGGTGTCAGTGGGTCCATTTACATGTGTCATATCCTGTCAGATGAGTAATATCTAATATTATATAGGATAATCCATTCTGACGAAGAAAGTTGAGGAGTTCAGCCCCACAGATAATTAAGGTTACTTGGCAATAACTGCCTGACACCCAACCTCCGGGGTTTTCCCAAACACAGTCGACGGACGATAATGGGGAAGGACAAGTGGGAGCCATGTTGGATAAAGATGCGTGACTGTTCCTCACCACACTGCAAATTCCATGAAGACAGAGCCTCAGAATCATTCGGCTCTGGATCTACAATGCCTAATGTGGGCCCAGAGAAAGAACCTGGAGCTTCTTGTTGAGTGGGAGAAGGAAGAAAGCCAAGAAAGAAGGAGAGGGATAAAACAGAACCAAGAATGATCTCAGGCCCCACAGGGCCAGAGATGGCTGCTACCCAGGGACTTCCAGGGACACTGAGGAAGAGGAAACGGTCTCATCCATGCCAACCGACTATAAATGGAATCTCCTGTGGCCAAAAGCACAGCAGCTGAATTAAATCAGTGTTACCAAGAGCCCTGTTGTTCCATTTGACTATCCCTTCAGCAGGTACATAGCCTAGGGCGTATTTTATCGGCTACAGGAACAGGTGTCATAATAACCCTTCCCCAGACGTGCACAGCTTCCTAAAATTTCAGCATTTTGGCTGGTGGTTTCTCCATTTGCTATCAGTCCAAAGATAGCATTTAGAATTTGGGGGAAAAAAGAACCTCTCGGGCACCTGGGTGGCTCAGGTGGTTAAGCCACTGCCTTTGGCTTGGGTTGTGATCCCAGCGTCAGGTTCCTTACCGAGCAGGGAGCCTGCTCCTCCCTCTCCCTCTGCCTGCTGCTCCCCCTGCTTGTGCTCGCTCGCTCTCTCTTTCTCTCTCAAATAAATAAATCTTCAAAAAAAAAAAACCCTCTCACATTATTTCTAATTTGGTAGAAATTAAATCCTCATCATTTCCCACTTATGATAATACACAAATAGGATTAAAGATTTTTTTAAAAAATTTATTTATCTGTCAGAGAGGGAGGGAGAGAGCATGAGGGAGCACAGGCAGACAGAGTGGCAGGCAGAGGCAGAGGGAGAAGCAGGCTCCCCGCCGAGCAAGGAGCCCAATTCAGGACTCGATCCCAGGACTCTGGGATCACGACCTAAGCCGAAGGCAGCCGCCTAACCAACTGAGCCACCCAGGCGTCCCCACAAAAAGGATTAAAATAGGAACGAAATATCTTCCCAAGGTAAAACCATAAGAATTTGGAGTTCAAATTAGGAAATATTGATGAGTCTCTTCTTCTAGTCAATAATAACATTTTTAAAAATATTTATTTATTTATTTATTTGAGAGAGAGCATGCACACAAGCAGGATGGAGGGGCCAAGGCAGAGAGGGAGAGGGAAAGAGAGAGAATGTCAAGCAGACACCCTGCTGAGGGCTGGGCCCCACTCAGGGCTCGATCTCACCACCGTGAAATCACGACCTGAGCCAAAATCAAGAGTCGGATGCTTAACAGACTAAGCCACCCAGGCACCCTCCAAAATACCATTTTTGATACAAGCTTTACTTTACCTTTTTTCATAGGTATAATGGCATTTTAACCTTGAGGCAACCCAAACTCCAGTGCTAAATTATGTTTTCCTTCAAGGAGGTATAATTTCACATTCCACCAGCACAGCGATTTCAGGCTTACCAATTAGGTCTGCAGAAGGAATTAACCATTCTTCTAGCTATGATCCTTCCTGCCTAGCAGGAGCTGCAGAATCAACTGGAAGGGCCCATATCGAGGTTGGGGAGGCAATCCAGCAAAGGGAAGGAAACCAGATGCTCCATTTTGAAAGCACCACGAATACTTGCTGTGTTTCCCATTAATGATTAGTATTCCTGCTTGGAGAGGAGGTTATTTCCAAACTTGGACTTTGCCTTGATTAAATCTGGAGTGTCATTTTGCTTCTCAATCTTTGTCAGGGCTGGCAAGGAGTTGGCTCTTTTTTATGGCTGCCTTCACCGAACAATAAAAGTAACCGTTTGAAAAGTCAAACAACAGGAGTCCTTTTCAGGAGACTAGCAGCCAGACTGCTTCCCCAAGCTGGCCCCTTTCCCAGGAATAAAAATACTGCTAGGTAGTTGCCATAGTCATTATCCCGGGTGAGAGCAGAAGGGTCACACTCAGGATTCCGGACTGCATGGCTGGGGAGGCCAGTTAAAGTATGTCTAGGACCAGAGCACGATCCGAGGTGACTCTCTGGGCTGCCGCAAGCCCTGCATGAAGTTGGTACATTCAAAGTTGCCATAGAAACCCTCTCTGAATGTCCTCCCTTCTCCAGGATTGATTTGATGTTTAAATGTTAAGACGCCTTCTTACATTTAATGATATGTGAAATAGAAAGCAGAGAAACCATGGAAGAAAGGAAGCAAGACTCTGATGTCTGAAAAACTGCAGAATCGAGGACTTTTCCAATACTAAGTCATCCTTTTAAACCAGTGCCCCGAAGAGGAAGGGGTGGGGTGGGGAGCAGTGGCTGGGAGCTGTTTACGAGTCTTTATGCCTCTGTCCAATGCCACACTCTGAAAGGCACTGCCGCAATTCAGCTAACCCAGCTTGTACTTGCAGCCAAATGAAATGCAAAGTTGCTTTTCAATAGCAAACCTCCAGGAGGAAATGCCAGTTCGCAAGCGTGAGAAGTTTCAGAGACTGCAATTCCATATATTCCGTCTTCTACCACTCAGTGTCCGTGAGAAAACGTTTGGAGGCTCTTTCAAGCCAGTTACATGATCAATTAATCTATAGTATGTTTTAAATAAATATTTCTATTAAATGTAACAAAAACCGGCATTTGTATTGCTTGCACCTAAATTATCATCATCATTGCAAAGCAGATGCGGAACGCAAAGACGAGGCAAACAATCGGCACTGTAATTTGCTCAGTAACATTGTTTTAGATCTAATTAGTGCTTATGCAGATCCTTTACAAAAATGTGAAAACTGCACCAGGATGTAATTGTTTAATGAATTTAGTGCAAAGCACATCTGCATAAATTCCATTTTAGCTGGAAAAACTAAGTTCAACCGCTATTTGCTCTAGAGCCAAAACATTGTGAATTGTGCCCACTGTGTGTTAGCCCGGCTCTGCTGGCTTGGATATTTCAAATAAATACTACAAAGTTAAAGCCTCCAGCTGCAGACCAACCCATCTGTAGATGTCTGTTATATTTGGCAGTATTGTAGAATGATTGTGCCTTCCTGCTGGAAAAAAAAAAAAAGAAAGAAGGGGATAAAAAACAAGGTTCTGTCAGCAAAAAAAAAGTAAAAGTTTGAAATATGCATCACCCAACAAAAGGGAAGTTTTGAATCCAAGTCTAGTTTATCTAGAGTAAATCTGAAGCACCTGCTTGCCCTGAGCCCACGACATAAACCTAATAATATCCTTTCTCTCGGTTCACCCCAACATTTCATTTCTGTCAAAATCGTGGAAAATGGAATTGGATGTGAGTTTGAATGAGATGGAACTTAAGCTTTTCCTTCAGGTTTCAGGGCTTTTTCTTAGTCACTTCTTGGGATCAGTGTTTCCATATAAACATTCATCACTTCTCCAAAAAGAGAGGAGTTAGTCACGGACATTTGCGTGATTGGCTGGGAAGGTAACAACACTTTCTCAGTGTTTGCCTTCTGCTTTTTTTTTTTTTTTTTTTTTTTTTTGTCAGCACAAATAAATGCCAAACCAGAGTTGTTTGTTCTAGCAAATGCCTCCAGTGCACGTAGGGGTGGCAAGGGATGGCAGGGCTTGAGGACTGCAGGATGAAGATGAGTCGGGAGAATTTTATAAAACGATAAACTGCAAATATCATTTTTCCATCGTTCACCTGAATGCTTCCATGTAGGCTGAAACACCCATAAAAACACGCAGTCCATGTTTCGATGGAGCCAGTGGTTTCCGTTGGTTCACTACCACAGATCCCGTCTCAGAGGGTCTTGGGTTGAGGTTCCTGAGAAGCAGACAGGGAGGCAGAGCTATGCTCACAGGAAGTTTATGGGATTGCGGAGTGGGGGAATTGTAGGGGGGAAGGTGCAGGGGCAGCGAGGGATGGGGGTGCTATGGACCCGCCCATGAGGGAGAGAGGGGAACCAGGACTGGACACCCTAGGTGCTGTTACCACAAGGAGGCCTCAGCCCATTGCGCGGTGCTCCAGACCTGGAGTCTCCTTTCAGAGCTGGACGACAGGCCTTTTCAGCCTCACATAAAGGGGGCATAGAGGTAGGGGCCCCCCTGAGCAGGGCATCGGCCTGGGAGGGTGGCTCCCTTCGGCCCCGGGAGAGGGAGGTTCAGGGGGATGGGGTAGTGTCTGCAGCCAGCGCTGCTGGAGGCTGGGGCAGAGAGCGCCTGGGTCCCGATGGGAGACCTGGGCCATGCACCGCACCCACTCCAGTCCCGTCCTGCACCCTCAGGTCGGCTTACTTGGTATGATAAGTTCACACCATCCGGGAACCGTGCCTCCGTGCATCGCCTTGGTCTCTTCCTGAAGAAACTTCCAGAGGAAGGGTAGGGGGACGAATGACAGCTCCTGTGGCTGTAGGTGGCCTTGACCGCAACTTCTTCTCGTCTCCACCTGCCGCCTTCACTCATTCTCTAGTCCCCTTGCTCTCGGCCCATCTGCTGACACAGACGGCTCACCTGCTGGGGTGAACCTGAGCCTCACGCCTCAGCTCCTGGGCATCCCGCACTTCTCAGGCTGTCTGTGCCGCGCTTGTCTATCAACACAATTTGCCAGGGGAGACCCAAGAGGTGTCCGCATAGATTACCTGGAGCCCAGCAAATTCTCCCCTCTCCTGTTGTATGACAGCAGCCCTACCCACCCACCCGATGACGGACCACTCCCTCCTGGGTGCCGGCGCCTTCGCCAGCTTTGGTGAGCAGGAGCCCGGAGGTAGCCTGGGTCCTGGGGTTTATGCACCAGCCCATGGGTGGCCAGTGATAAAGGTTGGTTGACATGAGCTGGTGATCATTTTGTATTCGAGACGGTAGGGATCCCTTCCGTGGTGGGTGATCTTCAGCAGGCATCTGACAGGTGACACAAAGGCCTTCCCCATGTGCCTCTTCCCCAGAGTCCTTGTCCTTGATACTCCAGTTTGCTCCCTCCTGGCCCCTGGCCTAGCTTTTGCCTTTGCTTGTGAGTCTCTTTGTGCACCACTCTTTTTCCTCGAAAGCAGGTGATTAAGGGCATAGTCCAAAGATCTGTAATGGAGGAGGATTTAACCTTACTTCTGTCTTTCAAGGCCACTCCTAGGAGGGGCTACAATGAAGTCATGCTCTGTTTTTGGCTTGCACCCAAAGCTAATCTAACTCTTCCTTAAGCTAAGCTTGGCCTTCTTCTTCCTCTGTCAGTTGATCAGTAAGGGACTTCATAAGCATACAAGTGATCATAATAGATGAGAGCCGAGGGAGACGAACTGGTGTGACACTGGTGGGTGGTGACAGTCTGGGCCACTAGTCATGGAGTTTCCTTGTGCCCACATTCCCTGTTCATGCCTCATCCTGGAAGTACTGCTTCTATCTTATGATGAATTGCTCCTAGGCCTGCCTGACCTTATGACTTGGTGTGTCGGACAGAACCCAGACTGTCACAGGCAGTTCTAGCCACATGGTCACTTAGTGTCCCATGGTTAGGCACTCCATCTCAACCAGGGCCCATTAGCATGCCAGGAGCTATTTTTTCAATGGTATATAATTCTCTGCTGCAGATGGCATGGCCCTGTTCCAGAACCCTAGGGGTTCACGCTGTGAATCTCCTATTGGGCTTGCCATAAACTCCACATGGCTTGTTTTCCCACCACAGACACCTCTAATAACAGAGGGTCTGCTATCTTGTCCTTTAGTAAATGTCCACAGATGAGCTCCCGAACCCCTGTAGGGTTTAGAGCCTAATGCCTAACCTCTGGAGCGCATGTGTCATCAAGATCTCCAATTCCTTGTCCTGCTTGTGTGGACCTATTAACTTGATATCATCAGATTAGTGGACCAATGTGATGGTCTTTAAATGTCCAGATAGTCTATGTTCCCTTTGGATTAAGTGATTGCTGAGAATGTAAGAGTTAATGGTTCGAGGGCAAGACTCTAAGTTTATACTGTTATCCATTCCATGTGAATGTAACAGCTTCTAAAACTCTCTACTGATTGGAATGGAGAAGAATCCAAATGAGATCTAGGGCATGTAACCTTGTGTTTCTTTGCTCTAACAGCAACGACGACGATAAGTCCAGAATGACAGGAGGAATTGGTACTGTTGTCTGGACCCCAGACTGATGGATTTATTGGGGGTTATGATGGGAACCACTACTCCCCAGATCCTTTAGGTCTTTATGGGTGGCATTGAAATCTACTATTCTCCCTGGTATACAATATCATGTTCACTGAGTATTTTTGCTGGAGAGATGGAACCAGTCACAGAGGCATCCTGCTTGGACTTCTCTATTAGAGTACTTACTGCTCCAGAAACTCCCAAACCCAAGAGAACGTGAAGTTCTGTCAATGACCAAGTATGCCCATTCTAATTACACACTCAGAGGCTGAGGATATGACCATTTGGTGAATTCACTGACCCTGTGGACTCACGCTGAATCTCAAGTCCAGGTCGGGTCCTCCATTTATTACCTAGTCCCCATATGCCCTGTTCTAATAGAAGGAGGATGATGACATAGATGGGTTGTGTCATCCGCAAATATTGAAAGTTTTACTTCTTCCTTACTGATTTGAATGCTTTTTATTTTTTAAAAATTTATTTATTTATTTGATAGAGAGAGCTCAGATCCTGATGCAGGGCTTGATCCCAGGAACCTGAGTTCATGACCTGAGCCGAAACCAAGAGTTGATACTTAACTGGACTGAGCCACCCAGGTGCCCCCTTTAATTTCTTTTTCTTGTCTGATTGCTGTGGCTAGGACTTCCAGTACTATGTTGAATAAAAGTAATGAGAACAGATATTTTTGTCTTGTTCCTGACCGTAGGGGATAAACTCTCAGTTTTCCCCCATTGAGGGTGATGTTAGCTGCGGGTTTTTCATTTATGGCCTTTATTACGTTGAAGTATGTTCCCTCTAAATCTACTTTGTTGAGGGTTTTTATCATAAATGGGTGTTGAACTTTGTCAAATGCTTTTTCTGTATCTATTCAGATGGTCATATAGTTCTTATCCTTTCTCCTATTGATGAGATGTATCACGTTGATTGATTTGTGAATATTGAACCATACTTGCAAACCCAGAATAAATCCCACTTGACTGTGGTGGAGGATTTTTTTAAATGTATTGTTGGATTTGGTTTCCTAGGATTTTGTTGAGGATTTTTGCATCTATGTTCATCAGAGCTATTGGCCTGTAGTTCTATTTTTTGTGGTGTCTGTATCTGGTTTGGATATCAGGGTAATGTTATCATCATAGAATGAATTTGGAAGTTTTCCTACCTTTTTAAATTTTTTTTCTAATGGTTTGAGAATAGGTATTAACTCTGCTTTAAATGTTTGGTAGAATTCACCTGGGAAGCCATTTGGTCCTGGACTTCTGTTCTTTAGGAGATTTTGATCACTGATTCAATTTCATTGCTGGTCATTGGTCTGTTCAAATTTTCTATTTCTTTCTGCTTTAGTTGTGGTAGTTTATATGTTTCTAAGAATTTATCCATTTCTCCTAGGTTGTCCAATTTGTTGACATACAATTTTTCATGATATCTTCTTAAAAACCTTTGTATTTCTGTAGTTTCAGTTGTTATTTCTGTTTTTGTGTCTGGTTTTGTTTATTTGAAGAGTCTGGCTAGAGATTTATCAATTTTGTTCAATGTTTCAAAGAACCAACTCCTGGTTTCATTGATCTATTGCTCTTCTTTGTTTGGATTGATTTGGTTTCTGTATTATTTATGCTCTAATCTTTATTGTTTCCTTCCTGCTGCTGGATTTGGGTTTTGTTGTCTTTTTTTCTAGCTCCTTTAGGTATAAATCTAGGTCATTTACTTGAGATTTTTCTTGCTTCTTGAGGTAGGCCTATCTTGCTATAAATTTCCCTCTTAGAACCACTTTTGCTGCAACCCAAAAGTTTTGGGCCATTGGGTTTTCATTTTCATTTTTTTCCATGTAACTTTTTATTTCTTCCTTGATTTTCTGGTTGATCCATTCATTGTTTAGTAACATGTTGCTTAACCTCCATGTATTTGTGTTCTTTCCAGACTTTTTCTTGTGGTTGATTTCTTTATCACAGCGCTGTGGTCAAAAAAGATTCATGGTCTGACTTGGATCTTCTTGAATTTGTTGAGATTTGTTTTGTGCTCTAACCTCTGATCTATTCTGGGGAATGTTATATGTGCATGTGAAGAAGAATGTGTATTCTGCTGTTTTTAGGATGAATATTCTGAATATACCTGGTAAGTCCAAGTGGTCCCATGTGTCATTCAAAGCCATTGTTTCCTTGTTGATTTTCTGTTTAGATGATCTCTCCATTAATCTAAGTGGGATGTTAAAGTTCCCTACTACTATTGTATTATTAACAATCTGTTCCTTTATGTTTATTACTATTGTATGTATTTGGGTGTTCTTATGTGGGTGCATAAATATTTCCAGCTGGATCTTCTTGTTGGGTTGACCCCTTTATTACTATATTGTGTCCTCTGTCTGTTGTTATAGTCTTTGTTTTAAGATCTATTTTGTCTGATACAAGCATTGTTACTCTGACTTTCTTATGACATCCATTTACATGGTAAATGGTTCTCCATCCACTCACTTTCAATCTGCCTGTGTCTTTAGGTCTAAAATGGGTCTCTTGTAGGCAGTACATAGATGGGTCTTGTTTTTTTACCCATTCTGTCATCCTCTACCTTCTGATAGGAGCATTTAATCCCTTTACATTCAAATTAATTATTGATAGGTATGTATTTATTGTCATTTTTAATACTTATTTTGTTATTGTCTCTGAAGGTTTTCTCTAATCCTTTTTTGTCTTTCTTTCATGGCTTGCTGGTTTTCTTTAGTGATATCTTTGGATTTCTTTTTCTTTATTCTTTGCATATTTATTAGTGGGTTTTAATTTGTGGTTACCATTAAGTTTATGCATAACATCATCTGCATGTAGAAGTCTTATTAAGTTGATGGTTGTTTAAGTTTGGAACTATTCTTTACTCTTCTCCATATTTTAGGTACATGTGTCATATGCCTATCCTTGATCAGAAGCAACGCCATGTGGAATACCATTATAGAGAGTGAGGCATTTGATAAGCACACAAATGGTAGTTTTGGCAGAAGTACTGTGGGCAGGGAAGGCAAATGTATATCCAGAATAATTGTCTGTTCCAGTAAGAAGAAAACACAGGCCCTTTCATGATAGAAGCAGTGAGTGTAATCAACCTGCCACCAGGTAGCTGGTTAATCACCCCAGGGATTGATGTCATATTGAAGGCTCAGTATTAAAGGCTCAGTGCCAACAGATGGGCACTCAGCAGTGGTCATTGCCAGGTTAGCCTTGATGAGTGGTAGTCCATTGTGCTGAGCCCAAGCATGGCCTCCATCCCTGTCACCATGGTGGCCACTTTTCCATGATCTTATTGGGCAATGATAGGTGTGGCTAGGGAAAGAGGTTGACCATCTTGAATGGGTCAAATCATCTACTTGATTATTAAAAATCCTTCTCTGCTGAGGTCACCCTTTGGTGAACATTCACATGGCACACAAATATCTTCACGTTTTTCCCCATGACTTCCAATCACACACAAAGCATTGCTTCTGATCAAGGAACTTATTGTGGGAAAGCCAATTCCTCTGTGGTTAGGGAGACCTCTTTCACTGGCAAGGAGACTCATCGGGATTTAGGGGCTCAGTATCCCCAGCTTCACCAGAGTCCTCCCACACATCCCCAGGCCAACTTGTAGGATCTCATTCTTTCCCAACCAATGCCCTCATTTTAACAGCAGAAATGCTGCAAGGCTGAGAGTTCATCTTGCATTGTAAATTCAGTGGCTATTGGATGAGGTCTTGCATTTGATTTCCAGCAACTTGAGCCTTGCTGCTATAGGAGATAAAGCTCTCCTTCAGGACACAGACAAGCTCCAGGGTCATCTCTGTGGTTCTCCTGCTTGAGTTCACCGTTTTCTTTCACTACTCTGTCCAGCAATATTAAAAGCAACCCACTGAAATCATTCTTTAGTTTTCCGGAAATGTTCCATAAGATCATATACAGAGTTCCTTAACCCACTGTTTCTTATAAGTGGCCAGTTAGAAGTAGCCAGTATAGGAGCTCCTGGGTGGCTCAGTGGGTTAAAGCCTCTACCTTCAACTCGGGTTGTGATCCCGGGGTTCTGGGATCGAGCCCCGCATCGGGCTCTCTGCTTGGCGGGGAGCCTGCTTCCTCCTCTCTGTCTCTGCCTGCCTCTCTGCCTATTTGTCTGTCAAGTAAATAAATAAAATCTTAAAAAAAAAAAGAAGTAGCCAATATAAACACTTTGCATATTCTTATAAAGAGTTTTGTGCTCTTTTTACTATTGGAGATAGGGTCATTAGCATCTTTAATCAGACTCGAGAGCCAACTTCAGAAACAACAGAGCTAACTCAGAAGGCTCATCCTTAAGATTCTGTTTCTCTAAAACCATTCTCTGTACCAAAATCTGTATTACTCAGAGTTCTCCAGAGAAATAAAACCAATAGAATGTATGTATACGGTGTATATATGAGATTTATTATAGAAATTTGTTCACACAATTGTGGAAGCTCGCAAGTCCCACAGTGTGCCGACCAGAGAATCAGGAAAGCTGGCAGTGTAATTCAGTACAAGTCTCAGGGTCTGACAAGCCGAGAAGCCAATGGTATGAATCTGAATCCAAAAGCCAAGACCCAGGAACACAAAGTGTGGGGACGGGAGGAGCTGGAAGTCTCAGTTCAAGCAAAGAGAGCAAATTTGCTGTTCCTCTGCCTTTTTTGTTCTATTCTGGCTCTCAGCTATCACAAGACTCATGGCTACACCATTGCCTCTTGGGGATTTTAGTAAGACAGAGGGGTGTAGAATGTTCAGAAATGATTATTAGACAACTGTTTGTTACTGGTTTTATCCTTTGTTATGGTCTACACTGACAGATAAAGAGGAGAAGTAAGAGGGAACCAGCAATTGTACCCCATTGGTTTCCTGGATTCATTTCCCACATTCTGCTTACACTCTTTGCCAGAAAATAGGTGATTTTCAATGTCTTCCTCTGTTTGTGTCACTTGAACAAAATACACTTTTAGATCGCGATCTTCAAACCCACTCCTACTCTCCCTCTGATTTCTTGCCTTTTCTTGGTTTTAGGACAGATGGAAACTGATTTCTGTCAACATTTGTCTTCACTTGGATATGTGAAAACTTTATCTATCTTATTTTTAAGGATTTCCTCCCACCTCACATCTGAAGAAAGATGGTGGGACCCCATTTGCTGGTAGTAATTATTCACAAATGATTATTGCATAACCTATTAGAAACCCTGTTACTACAAGCAGAAGATCTAACATCTTAACTTAATAACTTTTACACCATTTGGAGAAGCTGAAATTAACAGGATGCAGTAGCATAATAGGATTGAGGCATTGGAGAGATGTTTAGGGATTCCAGCAAAGCATCTGTTACACACACACGTCATCTACATTTTACTGACAAAAAGCAGGAGGGATCTATTTCTGCCTTATCAGAGCTTATCGGGAAACGCTGTAAGTAAAGGCTTCCAAAGTAGCCCAACACAGAGACAGAGCCAAGCAGCTCTCCCTGGTCAGTTTGCGAGACGACTAGTTACAATGAAAGATCAGGGCAGCCAGCAGCCACTGGAAAGAGAGGAGAAAAGTGAATGCCTGCCACTTAATATAGAATCCTTAAGGATTAACCCTCAAAATGACACACATAATTTGGAGAAATGGATGCACGAAGAGGGTGGAGTTTAATAGGGACCAGAGTGTTGTATCAAGCTGGGGAAACAGATTTCACATAATCCAAATAGGAAAGTCATTTTTGCTCATGAAGAAGCACGACTGGTTCATACTAACCCCGACCAATTCCCTGACGTGTCTGTCAAGTGTCCCCACTCAGATGGACTTTTCCCGCCTTTCCACACTGTCCCCTTTGGAGGGACATCATAAAGCAGCCTACACTTAAGGAGTGGAGAATTATATTCCCCTCTCTTGAGGGTGGGACAGGTACACTGATTCAGAATTCCTTCATATAGCAGATTTGTCTTTATAACCTCATGTATTGATCTATTTATTTATTCAATCATTTATTTCGACAATTTATTTATTTGTTCAATCATTTATCCATGGACTCGTGGATATTTATTTTATACTTCATGTTATGACCCAGCACGACTTCATTTATTTTATTGCTCAGATCATTCTAACTGTGGCCATTGGTGGGGAGAGAATATGTTATTTAAAGCTATAATCAATTGAGTTTTCCATTTTGTTTTCTTTGGTTTGTCACCAAAAAAATCCTACTTGAGATGTCTTCCTCAAAGACCTTGCTAGAACATAAATTAGCAATGAATTAGCTGTGTAGTGCTTGTAAAAGTTCTAGCAAGGTACATACAAACAGGTATACTGCCTGAAAACCTCATATTTATCCTTCTTTTTGTATTGCTTGGCCTGTTCTAGTTAGAAAAATAAGCAAATCATCTTACTCAGGAAATGAAGGCTGATCCTCGCCCTCCTACTAACCAGCCTAGGTGGCTCACATGTGCAACGATCAGATTAACCAGACCAAAAATTAGGACACTATTGTCAACTACTCCATAAGTATTCACTCATATATGTAGATTCTATTGGTAATAACTTTCTTTTGCTAAAAAGAGCAAAATCACAGGAAAAGAGAGACAATTTGCTGAAAACACATGTCGGCTAATATTCTATTTCAGTCCTTGCCTTGAGAATTTCTTTGGAGAGCCACAGGGTTTGTTTGTAAAGATAAAAATGAAATAACCATGAAAATGCTTTTTAGAATTTAAGTACTATATAAATCGAAGGTATAATTATAACAATAAGGTGAACTCCCAATTATCCCAATTTGTGGGCTAAGCGGGGTGTCAGTATCACTGAGCCCAGACCACTTCCTCAGACCTTGGAAGCCCTGCAAATCTCAGAGGCACTGCAGTGTTGAAACAGGCAAAACAAAGTAAATGAACTTCTTCCCAAGAGAAGGGGAAGACGAGTCACAAAATGGCAACAGAATGGGTGGCTGGGTAGTGTATGAGGGTGTGGAATGGGGAGGAGCCCAGATCCTGCCTTAGCTGGTATGGAGTGACAGGGGAGGCATGCACTACTAACGGCTGAAGGGATGATGACAAGGGATAGGAAGGAAGTGGACGGATGGAGAATAAAATGCAGCTGCTCTGTTCTTTTCTGACAGAAAGGGTGCAGCCACCTCTTCCCTAACCAGTCACGTTCCCAAATCACTGTCTAGACTGGTGGCAAGTGTGGGGCCAGGAAGAACTCATTCACTGTTGGGAAAAGTGCTGGCTGCAATGCCTGAAATGGCCGTTAGGGAGAAGTTATTGCAAAACTCCGGGCCAAGTGCGGTGGGAGTGAGGGAGGGACAAGATCAGTCTGGCACAATCCGATGACCATGGAAGCAAATGTGGTTAAAGCATGAAAAACAAAGAATTTCTAGCGGTCTTTGGGACATTTACAGGCTTTGGGGATGAATGCTTTTAAAATTTTTAAAATAATGGACTATTCCTAAAATTGGAACATTTCACGTGAAACCTACATGTCTGGTTTCTCCTGAGAGTGTGAGATCTGGCAAATCTGGTGCTTAATTCTCTCCTGGGAACTCAGCTGGGGCTGAATGGTGGCAGCCTTGTCCTTAGCAAGACAGTCTGGTTTCCCAGAGTGCCCCCCTCATCCACGATTTTTTGTTCCCAACCTGTTCTTTCATTTAAAATACCCGTGTGGGGCGCCTGGGTGGCTCAGTGGGTTGAGCCTCTGCCTTCGGCTCAGGTCATGATCCCAGGGTCCTGGGATCGAGCCCCACATCAGGCTCTCTGCTCCGCGGAGAGCCTGCTTCCTCCTCTCTCTCTGCCTGCTTCTCTGTGATCTCCGTCTGTCAAATAAATAAATAAAATCTTAAAAAAAAAAAAAAATACCCGTGTGACTTTAATCAGCATTTTGAGCTTACAAGCCTGTTAGTTGCAGGAGGGGAAGAAGCCAGGAGGAGAGGTAAGAGAAAGTCGAGGAGAGTGGCGGAGGGAACCAGGATCAGCTGAAAGGCTAAAGAAAGGGAAGCAGAGTGTTTTCAAAGATAAAACCCATAGGACGAATAATATGCATTCAATATTGGCAAATACTCAAAGATTTTTGAGAAAACATTAAGGAGAAACCAGCAGCTATCTCTCTGTGGTGCTTAAACGTGGCTAACATAGAGATCAAACCAGCTGTGCTTTATTGTGAAGGATCTTGCGCGGCACACATGTACAAAATTGAGTTAGGGCTTAGCACTCTGAGAACCGCTGCAACAATTTCCCCTCGTTTGGGCTACCGTGATGACAAATCTTTTCAAATCACCCTGTGACCAGTTGGCTGTGCTCGGTTCAGCAGCGGATTCAAATCAATCAGGTGTGTTTCAATTGTTGGGGGGGAAAAATCTACTTGGTGTGAATCTTTCCATCTTAAAAAAAAAAAAAAAAGAGCCAAACATGATTCCATTCAAGTCCCACGTATGTATTAGAATTGTAAAAGAAAGAATGTAAAAGGGAGAAACAAGCTTACGTGGAGGTATCTGAGTAAAATAGCCCAGTTTGATTTAAAATATTCCACATATGCCCCCACAGCTCTTAATATTAGGAATAAAATTACTGCAAATGAACTGGAGCCACATGTGGCCAGAGAGGATGACAGTGAAAATCAGCAAGAAACTGCTTATTCAGCCTCTTCAAACAAAAATGAATTGTTTTGATGAATGAGAATTCTTTAATGAATTACCATATGACATACCAGTAATTTTTTCAATGTCAAGCGGAGAAAGTTTTCACTTTGTCTTTTGTTTGGCTACAGCCATTTAAAAATAATGGAAGGTCATGGCCACAGAGACAACACTTCCCATTACGGCCCTGCAAAGGCAGGCTGTGCAGACTACACTGAGCCCAGAGAGAAAGGAGCGGGGTCGCTGAGGTTCTGCGGGAGTCTCTAAGCCTCTGGCTTGTTCCTGTGCTCTCTACACAGAGGCATGCAGCAGGACTGAATGGATCCAGTGGACGGCACTTGGATAGCAGTGGAGCTGTGTCCAGATTTCACACATTCCACACGGATGGCACAAGCGTTGGGTGGCTACATTCAAAACTGCAGGTACCCAGATTGGGGGACAGTGTATGAAAAACTTGAAGGATGTCAAGTGAATGGTGGGGTGGCTGCTGGAGCCACAGCTGGAAAGGAGAGCAGGAGGGCACCCGAGGGCCATGGCAAGGGGCAAATGGAAGAGGTCAAAATCACAGGTCTGGAGCCAGGAGGGCAACACCAGCCATTTCCTAAGGGTTTGGATGAGCTCTGGCCAACACAGCACCGAGCGGACCCATCGCGACATCGTCTCAGGCTTGACCTTTTGAAAGGTTGCACCTCGGCCCCTCTTCAGGGCTCACGTGAATATTTATTTCCTTTCCTGCCCTGTATTGACCCCTTCCTCATGCTCATTCCCCCGGGGTTTTGTGATATTGGAGTAGTTTCCAATATTCTGCTGAGGTGGGAATCTAGGTTTCTAGATTTGAGCACAGCAGAGCATCTGGGACCGGGTCTCAGCGGGACCACACATAACACCAAGAGACTGACAGACACTCCAGCAAAAAGGGACACACATTAGATTATAAACTTTTAGATGTATTCCCTGATCCCATCCCCAACCAAAACATAAAACTATAAACAGATGCACACGTGCATGTGCACACTCATACTCACACACACACACCCTACAAAAGAGAAAATACTTTCTTAATTAAACCCTAGGAGAAATTCATCATGTATGTCCTTATGGACACCATGGATAGAGTTTTGAATAAGAACAAGCACTAAAAAAATTTTTTCAGGGGCGTTAAGCCTCTGCCTTTGGCTCAGGTCATGGTCTTGGGGACCTGGGATCGAGCCCTGCATCGACTCTGCTCAGTGGGGAGCCTGCTTCCCCCTCTCTCTCTGCCTGTCTCTCTGCCTACTTGGGATCTCTCTCTCTCTCTGTGTCAAATAAATAAATAAACTTTTTTAAGTTTTTTTTCCAATAGACTTCTTTATAAAGTCTGAACATAGAGCATTAAGTTGTGACTTACTGGAGGCATTCCTTAAGGGGTCTGGGATACTAGGAAGCAAGAGCTTTTTTTTCAATTATCTAATTTCACACAGAAAGAGCACTTGGAGAAATAAATGAAATAAATACCATTTCTCAGAGTGGAGTCCATGGATTACCTGGAAGACCTTTCCAGAAAAGGTAGCTTCCTGAGCTTTCTTTCAAAACTACTGAAACAAAATCTGTGGAAATAGGGCCTATACATGCATTTCAACAAACTCCCCAGAGATTGGGATGTGCAGTAAAGTTTGTGCATGACAATGTGCCCAAGAACATAAACAAGTTGCTCAGCCTGCCTCTCATATATCCAATGTCTGTAGTTAACCCTGGTCATCCTTGGCTATCATTAATTCTTTTTCTTTAATCCAGGTGTAATTAACATACAGTGTCTTATTAGTTTCAGGTATGCAATACAGTGACTGAATAAGTCTATACATTGTCAGTGCTCATCATGCTAAGCATGCTCTTAATCCTTTTGCCTACTTCACCCATCCCCAACCACCTCCCCTCTGTCAACCACCAGTTTGTTCTCTGCATTTAAGGGTCTGGTTTTTTGTTTGTCTCCCTTTTTGTTTGTTTTGTCTCTTAAATTCCACATATGAGTGGAAACAAATGTCTAACCACCGCCTTCGTGCAAAGATTTGGTGTTTTGGGTTACAGTGGGAATCATATGCCTTAAAATCAGTTGTAAGGAAACAGTTATTGTTCTGTTGTGGAATGTTTAAGAATAAGATGTGTGGAGTGCCTGGGTGTCTCCACCCAGTAAGCGTCTGACTCTTGATTTCGGCTCAAGTTGTGTTCTCAGGGTTCTGGGATCAAGCCCCATGTTGGGCTCCACACTCAGTGAGGAGTTTGCTCAAGAGTCACCCTTGCCCTCTCCCTCTCCCCCTCCCCACATTCTTGCTCTCTCTCTCTAATAAATAAATATACAAATAAAAGAATAAAATGTGTATTTTCACCCAGAGTGAAGTCCAACCTCCCACATAAGCTGGAAGCCTGGGGAAGAGTCAGCGTCCCTGAGTCAAGAGTGTTGACTCCTCTGTAAGTACTCATGTCCGATCTCAGTCAGTGTGGGCAGTGCGCCTTGCAGGGGAGATGTTGGATAATTCTACCCCAGCAGTTGTCAACTGTGGGTGATTTGGCTTCCAGGGGAGGACATTTAACAGTGTCTGCAGGGAGGGGAGTGGACTGACCCAGTGGATGGATGATGCCCCCTCCAGCACTGGAAAGCTGGGATGGCATGATGGGACACGAAGGTAGAGTCGGAGACCAGAAGACTCTCAGAGCGGTGTTATGAGGTCTTCTTACACTCATTTTCCCCATTGAACGATGAACTCTTTAAACAGTTTACTTCACCTCTGGATCCCCACAGTGAATCATTTGTTCATTCAAAAAATTCTTATTGCAAGCCCATTTTGTATTAGATGCCCAACACTCAAACATAAATATTGTGTGCTTCATAGCCCACAATTTATACATTGTTTTAAAAAATGTGTTGCCTGTTAAATTTGAGAATTTAAAGTGCTGTAGGCAAATAGACTTCATTATGTAGTGACATAGATGCATATGATGTGGAAAGTATAGGTTAATGTGCACTGATCCAATGAGTTCCAATAAGGAAACAAAACTGGGAGTCCCCATTTTAAGCATCAAAAGAAGTGTCTTCAGTCAATGTGTGAGCAGCTGCTAGGAGGGAGTTCAGGACCACCAGGCAGTGTCATTTATTGAACCATATCCCCCCTCCGGCTTCCACCCCTACCTTAGAAAGGAAAGTCCCAGGCAGCTTAAAACATGACATCCCATGTGGCACATACAGACCTGGCCACAGCCTTCAAGGGACCTCCTTAGAGGCTAAGGCCATGGCCCATAAACAAAGGAAGGTGGCATTCAAGGGAAGGATAGGAGACAGAGCATAATGATACAAAATACTAGGTTGGGGAAGAGAGGTATAGCGACTCCAAGCCATTCAGAAAGACATTTGATTAACTCTCAGTATCCATTCTCTCCTTTGCCTCCTAACAATCAAACTCCCAACATTTTAGTTGGGCAATCACTACCCAGTTAAAGATTTTCTTTCCCTACCTGCCCAGCCACTGGTAAGACCACGTAACAGATTCTGGCCAATGGCTGTGAACGAAATTGTCATCTGCCCCTTTTGGGTTACATTGTTAAAAGGGAGCCATTTGCCCCAGGTTGTGGCCTAAATATTTGTGTCCCCCTGAAATTCCTATGTGAAAGACCTAACTCCATGGGATGGTTTTAGAGAAGGGGCCTTTAGTTTCCAAATAAAGGTCTATTGGATTGGCTCCATCAAAATCAGCTTCTAAAGAACTTAGAAGGACTCTAACTTCTGTCATTTTATCCAGATAATTCTGTGGCACGGCTTCTGGGGCAGATTACTGCCAGGTGTTTGCCCCCTTCTGGTCCCAGTCCCTCAGGTCTCCCATGTCACACCTGCCTCTGCCCTTCTCTACACTGGCATCTGCTCCAGGTCTCTTCTCCAACCTACCATCTTTGGCCCCTACCTATTTCTCAGTAAGTGCACAGCCTCCGCAGATGTGGGGGTTACAGCACCTTCAAATAGGAGTCCCTCGTCCCCTCCCAGCTCTCTCCAGGGCAGCCTGCTCCCCTCCAAGGCACCAGCCTCGCTGCCAGAAAGGGGACTGGAACACTGAGGACAATGTGCCAACGAGAGCCCCGCCCAGGCTGCCTCCTGCCTGGGTGAGGGGCCACCAAGCTGGCCCAGATGGGAGCCCCCAGTGGCCTGTGAGGTGAACGCCCCTAGCGGCTTTCCAAGTTGCCAGCCAAAGATGGCAGGTGTGGCCTCCTTGGTTCATGCAGAAACTCCAGAAGCAGAGACCCCCATGCAGGCCCCCAGAAGGTGATCAGCCCCCCACGGAGCCCTGGAGTTCTTACTTCAGTGGCTTACTCTGGGGTACATTGTGGGGATGCCTCAGCCAAGATCCCCAGGGAATCCCTCTGAGTTCCCTGGTCCCCTCAGAATCCCTGGTAGGCTTGTTACACCAGCTGCTGCCCTCCCCCAGAGTTTCATACTCGGTAGTTCTGGGGTGCAGCCTGAGATTCTGCGTGGCTAACAGCTCCCAGGTGATGCCGAGGCTGCTGGTCCCGAGCTACCCCTCACCTCCCCCTCCCCCCGTGGAACCACGGCTCCAAGTGTCTGAGGGCTTGGAGAGACAGTTGGTGTGGAAACTTCCCAAAGCGGCTCATGTGGTTTGGGCTGAATGAAAAGGTTAAAAGGAAAAAGAAAAAGAGTCAAGGTGAGGAGGGGAACCAGGAACAGGTAACACCACAATATCCCAGACTGTGGGGTCCGAGGGAACTCTTCTGGGTCTGGTTCTGTCCTGTACTAACTGCGTGATCAGCGTCTCTAGAAATGGGGCTCCGAGAACCGTGGAATAGGATTGCTGGAAGGATTCGGTGCAGTAATATCCAAGGAACTCCTGCAAAGCCCGACTTGAGTGTACAGTAGGTAGCCAGGAAACAGTGTTTCAACCCCGGCCTCAGTTTCCCATAAGTTTTCCCCATACGGGTTTAAGACATTATTCAGAGAACCTTCAGGCACTAGACCCTGCACACGGATCATCTTTCTTATCTTAGAGTCTCAAAGTGAGGGAAAGTGCTCCCTTTCTGAGTTTACACTGGAACATTCTATTAATATTATTTTCTACTTTAGTAGTTTTCTGTGATCAATTCACCCACTAGCAGAGGGAAGTAATTCCCTTTTCTCTTAAATCACATGCAGAGGGCGTCTTTTCCAGGAAGATGGCTGAAGATGACTTTTGTGGTTGACATCAGCGGGCCGTTTAGGGGTCATCTTCCAGGGAAAAAGTGAGAGGAAGGGAAGGGGCCAAAGTCTAAGGCTCCGGCCTCAACATACCTCAGTAGCTCCACACTGTCTGCTGCCCCTTTGTAAAGTAGAAAAGCCAGGGGCTCCGCTGCCTGCTTCCTCTGAGCCCTCAGCTTCTGTCCATGGGACCTCCTGAAAACCAAACTCATCCTCCCCAGTTTCTTAAGAGCTGATGGTACAACTTGCAAATGACCTTGATGTTTTGCTTCTACCTTTTCTTGGGAGCCATTTCTTTTTTACCTCTTAGAAAAACCAGTAGAATGCTTTGTACCTGGGGACCTCCATAAATATTGTCTGGCTGAAGGATGTCTTCTGCCTGCCCTTTTGACATGTTTCTGTTTATAAGCTCCAGAGGAGGCAGAGAGAACTAAAGGAAAGGACACTTAAACTTGTTCGCCAACTCTGATAAATGCTGGGGCAGAAGCGCTCACAAAAGCCAGAAGGGTGGAGGTCAGTGGCTCCATAACCATAGTGAAGAATTTCCAAGCCTGAACCTCCCCACAGTCACAGGAGCCTGGACGTTCACGTCCCTGCCCAGTTATTTCACCTCATAGCCTTCCCCCATTGATCATCAACTTGTTTAGTAAACATTCTTCTCCAGTTCAGTGAGTCAATGCTCTCTGCAGGTAACCCAAGTGGTCTTTTAGGGGCAACAAGAGTAGCCAGAGAACAGAGCTTGACCCTAAGCACCGTAAGTCATAGCCCACCTCCTTCCAGCGTTTCCTCTCAGTGAGTAACACCACCTCCATCTTGTTGATCAAGCCAGTAATCCAGGAGTGACTTCCAGCACATCCCTCTCCCTCAGACCCTGCCCAAATTCAGTCTAGGGCTAATGGCAACAGTCTCCCATTGGACTTGCCCTGCAGCCATGCCCACGGCCTCCACTCTCTCCTCCTCATTGTGGCAGAGTGGCCTCTCAACATGTGATCTGATTGTATTACATCTCTTAGAATTGTTCAGTGAGGGGGCATCTGGATGGCTCAGCTGGTTAAGCGTCTGCCTTGGGCTCAGGTCATGACCTTAGGGTCCTGGGATTGAGCCCCACATTGGGCTCTCTTGTCAGTGCTTTTCCCTCTGCTCTTCACATCCCCACTCATGCTAGCACTCTCTCTTTCTCAAATAAATACAATCTTTAAAAAAAAAAAAAAAGAATTGTTCAATGACTTCCATTTACTTTTAGGATAAAGACAGAACTTCACCTGGCCCTGGACAGTCTGATCTCTGCCTACCTCTCCTGTCCTACCACTCACACTATGAGTGCTGCTATGTAGGAGACCCTCAGTATTTGTTGAGGGATAAATATGCCACATCTAGCTGCTGATTACATGAATAAATGAATAGATAAATGAGAAGCTACCTTCCCCTTAGGACTCTGAAGAAGAATCTCTATCTACCAAGACAGTTGCAGGGGTCTTCACGCCATGACCACAGACCCAAGGCTCTGATGAAAAGTTAGATTTTACTGTGGTCCAGAATTCCAGATCTTAGTTGGCTTCTCTCATCTCACACCTAACTCTTGGCTCCTTTTTCACCACCTATCCTGGCAACTATTCTACCATCTCATGCATTTATCTTGACACACAGTTTTATTTCTCAGGACTTAATAATCAAGCTGCCTTCTGAGTACATTTTTATGACCCTGATGCCCTCTGATGTTGTCCATTCCCCAAGCCTCCTTTCCTTCTCCCCACGTGGGTGACTCTCATCCAGTCCGCCCTAGAACCACAGGACAGACCCACATACAGCCGAGGCCCCACCAACCCCACAGACACTAGTTCAATATCTCTTGGAAAGATCCCAGATTTGGTATTTTCACTAGCTCTCCAGAAAATGTATTGTGCTACCCCCGTATCTGCCAGGAATCCCTCTATTGGTTCTCTGCTTTCAGCTTTGTGTCTGCAGGCCAGGATGCTAGCTTTTCCTACACTAGAGTCTAATTAGAATCTGAGGAAATAGCCATCTAACACAGTATTTCTTGAACCATCAAAGTATTGTTGAGCAAAGTTTCATGAATAACATAGCCCAGATTTTAACAAAGGCCAGAATTTTAATAGAACAACTAGACAATAGGACTCATTCTTCAGGTCATACTTTCATTGTCATGAAATACATAGTTTATACTTTATTTTTTTAAAGTATTTATTTGGGACCTAGAGAGTTGGTGGGGGTGGGATGAGAGGGAGGAAAGACCTCAACCAGACTCCTCACTGAGCACAGAGCTGGAGGAAACAGGGCTCGATCCATGGCCCTGAGATCATGACCTGAGCTGAAAACCAAGAGTCAGACACTTAACTGACTGAGCCACCCAAGCGCGATTAGTTCATACTTTAAACTCCAGTTATCACTCACACAAAAGAATGACTTATGAATATATCAACATAGAGTCTGGTGAAGTATGAGTGCTCAATAAATATCTTTTGAGTGAAGAAATAATTCAAATGCACTCCCCCCCTACCAAAAACCACCCTCTCCAAAAGTGGTATTACTATATTAACTCTTGAAATCAGACCTGCCAATTGTATAGATGTTCTCACAAGCTTGTTCCCATTTTCTGAATTTGGAAGTTGAGAGCTGAGCACCAACTAACGGAATTCTATCTTCCCGAAAGTGGAGTTACTGGTTGGGCTCATGTCTGGGCTTCTGAGATGAGATATTAATCAAACCATTGACTGAGTTTGGAAAAGGTCTCTTTTTACATACATATGTTATTAAAGTGCACTTGAAATCCAATGGCTTGTACGTTTTACTCCAAATGCCCTACCGAACACTGGGAAGCCTTGGTTGAAGTCAACTTAATGTTTCTTTCATATTGGGAAAGACAAACGATGCTATGTTAAGACTGAATAATAACAAAGATGCACAGGATGCTGTCTCGCTCCTGCAAATCTAACCCTGGGTGGAAACACGACAAAAGTGATCAAGAGGCAGAGGTTGGAGGACTCCAGAGCTGAGCTCCATGACTAGCATGGGAGCAGTATGGTCTGGAGTCAGAGATGGCCTGAGCCACTGGATTCCTTCCTCCCTATAGCTCTTTTCCCCTCCATTGCATTTACCTGTGGAAATCATTTTATGTAGCAACGTCAGCCCAATGCCTTGGGAAGGTGGAGCTAGAAAGGCTATGTGAGGGCAACATCAGTGGATGGCAGGAGCCCAAGCATCTTCTCTCTGCCACCCACCTGCAACCATCTCTCCTGGGACAGAAGTGGGAGTGGAGGGGGCTTCCCTGAGGAACAGATGATGTCTACAGCCAGGAACACAGAGAGTGGTTGAGCAACTCAGCAACACGACAGTCTGTATACTTCAAGGAGAGGCCCCACCCTCCAAACCCACATTAGCCTGGAAAAAGCACAAGCAAGGTCTTCACCCATCACCTCGGCAAACATCAGGAGTCAATGCAGCTGTGAGTTCCAATGTGAAAAAAAAAAAAAAAAAAGATGAACTCATAGAGAAAATAACTAAACTGTTCCAGAGGGAGCAAAAGCAATAGGAAAGAAAGAAAAATACTTTTGTATGGGCATAATTAGTAGCCCCTAAATAAAGGATACTCAACAAGTGGCTACGCAAGTAAAACTATTAGAAATACTGTATACAGAAAAATATTAATTTCCAAGTAAAGAATTCCATGGGTAGATAAAATATCAGAATGGATACGGCTGAAGAAAGATTTAATGACCTGGAAGATTATTGAGGAAAGGAAAGAAAGAGAGCAAAGGGGCACAGAAAGCAGAAGTAAAACCATCACTCTCTGCATAGTAGGGTTGCCAAGGAGCAAAAAAATAAATAAAGAGAAAAAATTTGAAGAAATAATTTCCCAGAATTAGAGAAAGAATATTTACATCAAAACGTCTTGTCCGGTGCTAAACAAGGTCAAAGAGGGTGGGGGGAAAACCATAATTGTGTGTTTTTTCATCATAGTGAAATTGAGGAATGTTAAAGCTAAGCGAACATTCTAAAAGCTTACAGAGGGAAAGAGCAAATCACCTTAAAAGGAACAGGAACTGGACTGGAATCAGGATTCTTGATAGTAGTAAAGAAAAATCTTCCAAATATTCAAGATAAGGAATCTTGAACCTAAATATTTCTTTTTTTTTAAGATTTTATTTATTTACTTGACAGACAGAGATCACAGGTAAGTAGAGAGGCAGGCAGAGAGAGGAAGAAGCAGGCTCCCCACTGAGCAGAGAGCCTGACTCCGGGCTCGATCCCAGGACCCTGAGATCACGACCCGAGCCGAAGGTAGAGGCTCTAACCCACCGAGCCACCCAGGCGCCCCAAACCTAAATATTTCTATTCAGCCAATCTTTTATTTTAAATGTGAGGACAATGGGGCACCTGGGTGGGGTCAGTCAGTTGAGCATTGGACTCTTGATTTCAGCTCAGGTCGTGGTCTCAGGGTTGTGTGATTGAGCCCCCTGCCAGGTTCTGTGCTGGGCATTGAGCCTCCTTGGGATTCTCTCTCTCCTTCTTCTGCCCTTCCCCCACTTACTAACTCAAAAGCTTGCTCTCTCACTCTCTCTCACACACACAAAATAAAAAAATACAAATAAAAACATGAAGACAAAATGAGGATATTATGAAGTTATCCTGCGTCTAAGGAAAATTTGTGCCACAGTTTATGTCTCTTTGCAAGACTTCGTTGGGATACACTTTAAGAAGAGAATTTAATCCATAAAGGAGCCACAAGATATTAGGAAATAAAAAAAATAAAATGCTGATACATGATATAACATGAATGAACCTTGAAAACATTATACTAACTGAAAGAAGCTAGTCTAAAAGGCTACAGATATGATTCTACTTATATGAAATGTCCAGAATAGAAAATCCAGAGACAGCAAGAAGATTAGTGATGGCCAAGGGCTAAGCAGGGAAGGTGAGTAGTGACTGCCGATGGGTGCACAATTTCTTTTGACAGGGTGATAAAATGTTCTGGAATTAGACAGTGGTGATGGGTGTATGACTTTGTGACTATTCTAAAACCCACCAAATCGTTCTCTTTAAAAACAAATTTTAAATAAACACAAAAAAGATATCAGGAAAGTCAGCTTAAAAAAAAAAAAAGGAAGGGGTGCCTCGGTGGCTCAGTTGGTTAAACGTCTACCTTTGGCTCAGGTCATGATTCCACGGTCTTGGGATCAAGCCCCACCTTGGGCTCCCTGCTCAGCAGAGAGCCTGCTTCTCCCTCTCCTTCTGCCTGCCGCTCTGCTTACTTGTGCTCTCTATCTCTCTGTCAAATAAATAAATAAAATCTTAAAAAAAAAAAGCAATAATCTACCTCTCTCTCCTGCCAAAACATATCTGTAACGTTTCAGACTTCAAACTCCAGACAATAGCCATATGCCAGGGAGAAAGGGTGGAGGAAGATACCAGAAAGCAAGCAAAGAGCTCTTTCTCGGTCAAGAGGAAGACAAATATATGCAAAAGTTTTAAGCTTTCATAGTGAAACATAAACATAAGTAAAAAAATCTAAATAAAGCTGGAAGAAACCTGAGTTCAAGCATTTATATTTATATATAATTATATATTTATATATTATGTTAATTATTAATTATATGTTATTATATATTAAATTATATTTAATTTAATATTTTATATATTATATTTTATTTTATATGAATTATATTAAATTATTTAATATTAAAATATGTTTACTATACTATTAAATTGTTAATACATAGTATATATAATATATATTCATTATATATATCAATACCTGTTATTTTTTGACATATCGCTTTCCTCTCATTTCCTTTTTATATTTAGCAAATATATATTATATATTATATGTAAATAAAAATCTATTTCATATTTATCAGAAACTAAAATATTTTTTATTTATTTTCTGTGCATATATTTACATAAAATATATTTATAAATGCACTACATTTCTATGTAAGGTGCATTATAGTGTATATTTTTTTTAAAGATTTTATTTATTTATTTGTCAGAGAGAGAGAGAGCGCGAGCACAGGCAGACAGAGGCAGAGGGAGAAGCAGGCTCCCCGCCGAGCAAGGAGCCCAATGTGGGACTCGATCCCAGGACGCTGGGATCATGACCTGAGCCGAAGGCAGCCGCTTAACCAACTGAGCCACCCAGGCGTCCCTATAGTGTATATTTTTAAAATTACACTTGCAGATATGTTATATTCACCCTGACTTTCATGTCAAGGTAGTAAATGGGGCGTCAGAAACATTTTTAAAGAGCTTTGTGTTTGACAGGGCTGAGGAGCCTCTGCTCAAAACCATCCTGGCATATCACCCCTGTACCCCGTCTTTTTCTCAGTTACTTCTCTGTTGATTGCTTATTTGTTTGTTTCCCACCCCTGGAGCACAGGCTTCATGAGAGCTAGGTCACAGCCTGCCTGTGACCAGCCCTGCCCAGAACGGCCAGGCACATGGGACACTCATGACCCACATCTGTCTGTCCATGTCACTGGCCCACGTGGAGCCAGGCTAAAGTGGCTTCTCCCATAGAGTCAGGCCAGTTCAGCTCTGAGCCCCCACAAAATAAGTATGGGGGGATTCAAAGAGCCCCGACACGGTGGCCAGAGACTTTCCATCACCTGTCACAAGGAAGGGGCGGCCCACCTCTACACACTTACCAACGTGGAGGAAACTGTGAGAACTGTGGGCTTCCCCAGCTTTGCACTCTGGATGTGATCCCCAGGTAGCCTCTGCCAGGAGGGGTCGTCCCTCTGCAGAGCAGACACACGAGATTCCTCAACTCTCATCGCAGCCGCAAAAATCCTATCGAAACCCTTCTGAGAACGGTAGAGCCTTAGAGACAAACGGATCAGCAGAGGGAAGACAGAGACTTGGAGGGCTGCCTACAGTCCTTTCTCAGCAACCCAAACCCAACCCAAACCCAACCCAACCCAAACCCAAACTACCACCCCGGTTTAACTCCTTCCTAGGGCTTGCTCTAGGATGAATAAAACACATATTTCAGGTACCTACGGGTTACACTGCCGGCCATCAGTAAACACCTGATACACGGATGAAGAATGAATGCCTACAGCAGGGCCTGACTCATGGACGCCGTTCAATTACAGGCAGCTCTCAGGGATACGGAGAAACAGGCGATCCAGATCTGAAGGATGAGGGTCACAAACAGCAAGGAACTTCCGAGGAGTCTCTACACTATCTATGAAAATAAATTTGTATAAAATAAACTCATTTGAGGAAATGTATTCACATGATAAAGTGGTTCCTTGCTTGATAAAACGCTTACCATACACTGGCTTTAAAAACTGAGTCTTTTTCAAAATAGCATCTCATGTATCACAAATTTACTTACACGCCACTTTCCTGGGCAAATTTTTTGCTTTGATTGAATCACATCTGTATTAATATTTTAATAATAGAGAATATGGTGAGTACTTGCTTACTACTTCGCTGGGGGAAATGAAAAGAAATTAGTTTAATTACAGCAGAAAGGGCTTAGGGTAGGCATGAGGAAAAAACACATTGATATTGAAAACAAAGAAATTCTCTACTAAATTTGTTCTGTGAACACCTTCACATAAATTATTAAAGACACCGAGTAACCATCTGACTTCAGTGGGCTTTCTAGAATCAAGAGAACCAATTAGGAGAGATCCCTTGATATGCACAATTTCTCTATTTTGCAAATGCACTTCCGATCTCGTTATCGCAAACTCTTAGATCAGAAAGGAATCTGAATGGCCATTTAATTGAATCTTAGCATTTCACAAGTGGAATCTGAGACCCCAGGAGGTTGAACTGATCTGCCAAAGGTTGCACAACAGTTAACTGTTCACTCGGGACTGGACACAATTCTCTCAAATACCATTTCAATGCTGATTCTACCACATATTATTTCCACCTTTTTTTTGCTCTGGCAACCCTGTTCTTTAAAGTCTTAATTCATTAAGCTTAATATTAAATCCAAATCAAACCCAGACCCCGTCCCTTTGCAAGCTTTCTTTCTCAGTGTCCATGGCCCACAGTCGCTCAGTACCCTTTTCATTTTACTTTGTTGAAAACATAGTCTTACTTGGATGAGCTGTATCTCCTCCAATATTACATCCAGCAGAAAATATATTCCACATGTTTAATAACAATACTCCCAAAATTTGATTATAGTAATGAGGTGTTGTAGGTGTAACTTATGATTTTTACCATCGAAACCTTAATTTTTAGAAATGGGAAGAGTAGTGTGGGAAAATATTCTCACCGCTGGTGAAGAATCACGTTTTCACAGGGTTTGCAAACAGGGAAATATTTGTGGTTTTGTCTCATATGTTTTGCTTTTTTTTGGCAAAAGCAAAAGGCAGTTTTCTTTGCAATAAAAACGGCCTTTCGTTTTCGCCAATGCTTCACATCCATTTTTGCCAAGCAAAAAGCTGTTTTCCCAGGAGAAAACAGCTCAAGCTGAAATAAAAGTGAAGCACAATTTGTAAAATTTCCCTCTTTGAAAACAAGAATCACACCCTCAATGCAAATGCCACCTTAGGGGCCTTGCACAGAGAAAGATAATGGGAGAGCCATGGTGAAAACATACATAAAAACAAGCTTTCTAGTAGACACAAAAATAAGCCCCAAGTCAGAGCCATGGTGAAAACATATATATAAACAAGCTTTCTAGTAGACACAAAAATAAGTCCAAAGTCAGGCAGGTGGAAGTTTTTAAATCCTGCTCAGAATTCATGCTGTGAGAGTCCACTCTTCACCTCTGTGATCCAAATGTGCCTTGGGAATAAGTCTTAAAATGGAGCTTATTGGATCCAGCTGTGATTTTTCTGGATGGCTTCTGTATCAATAACAACATCTTACATCTTTTTTGTATACCATGATCCATTTTGGTACTTAACAAAACCATGAAAACTAGGAAGAATGGGCATTATCTCCAGCTTACAGAAGTTCCTCAGACACTTAATGAAGAGGAAGGGTTCAGAGAAGGACATGATGCTCACTAGTGATCCTTTCCAAGTTTATCAAGGTGCCAGGACCTGGGTTTGACCCAGATGCATGGTTCCTTCTTTGTGCTTTCCCCTGAGACTCTTTATAATAAATTATAAATTCCAACCAGAAATTCCTTATGTGTCATGGAACTGGCTTTTTTCTGCTCTACTTCATTTTGTTCTGCATTTTCCCATGTCTGATGATACCTGTGTATCCTTTGATACACACCTTTGAGGTGTCATGGTACCTTGAGCTGGTCATCCTTGCTGTTAGAAAGACAACCCCTATAGAAAATCTTAGTTATGAAAAAAATCAGAAGTTTCCAATAGCCATGCCAATTGCAAACAGATAATATAGAAACTGTCACCTTGATAGAAGTGGGCCACTTACTACATGGAAAAATAGAAAGATTAGAATAATTTCTGATTAATAGCAAAGTTTAATGAGCTATTCTTTGAGACAGCCTCTGGAGAAATTTTTTTTAATTTTTTTTTTTAATTTATGGAGAAATTTTTTCATTGAATGTATTCAAACAAAAGCTGTAACCAGATTGCAAAATGACCCTCAAGTTCTTAATTTGTTTAAATGAAGATGTTTGATTCTAAAACTCTACATTTATCAGAATTATTATTGTATAGTTTATTATTTTACATTTAAGCAGCCACAAAAAGTGAGCAAATACTTTGCATAGATTCCAACCTAGATGTGGACACCTCTTGGGTATGCCAGACACGTCTTCACTCCCCCACCCCCATCATCTGTCCCAGTGCTGGCAGTCTTCCTTGAACAAGAGCTCAAGTCACACTTCCTCTGAGAGCAAAGACTTCTCTATTCCACCTTTCTTAATTTCTCCATCCAGTTGACTTCATGCTATAAAATTTACCACTGTGTCACAGAAGTGTCACCTTAAAAATGATAAATTTTATGGTAAATATCAAATGTGTATTTACTACAACAGAAAATTAGGGGGCCAACTGGGTGGCACAGTTGATTAAGTGTCCGACTCCTGATTTCAGCTCAGGTCGTGATCTCAGGGTCATGGGATCGAGCCCTACATTGGGCTCCATGCTCAGCGTGGTGTCTGCTTAAGATTCTCTCTCCCTCTCCCACTGCCCCTCCCCCACAACATGCATTCACACTCTCTAATAAATAAATCTTTTAAAATTTGAGGAAAAAATAAGAGTTCATGCTAGCCAAGGCCACGTATAAGTCTAAAGAGCTTAAAATAAAGCATTTATGTAATTGTTCCCTTAAAAAATATTACTGTTTAACTGCATATTGCTGGGGCTATTTCAGATGTGTATATTATTTATTATATCTTCCTAACTAGATTGATTGTAAGCTTCCTGAAAGCCTGAACAATGTCTAAACCTTTGTAAGCCCTTCCCAGGACTTATAACAGTGTTGTGACACAGCAGATAATGAATCAATAATTACTGATCGATAAAGAAGGATTTAGTTGGACACACCTCAGTTGATGCTTTCCTTAAAATTTTAAATAAATATCGGCAAGACAGCACTCGGAAAGTTACACCTCATTGCCTTTGATCTCAAAACTCTCAATCAAGTTTATCCAGTCCCTTTGTTCTTTACCCATAGTTACCCTTTATATATGTAAAGAGGCGATTTCACAGAGGCAGAAATGGAGCCTAACCCCTGGGAGTAAACCGCAGTGGCCCTAACTGTAAGGGTGGTACCTTGGACAGCGCCTCCACGTAGATGGATTGAGTGGCATATTTGATTAAGGGAGACTTCAGAAAGCAGACAACTAAGAAAAGAGGAATGGGCAGGGACAGAAGCAGCAGGACAGACAGCAGAGCAGTGATATTCAATTAGTGCATTAGTGCACTTCAGAAACCCCTAGGGCACCACTTGGAAGCCTCGGGCTTCCTGTCTCCTTGTATATCATGGGAGGCTGGGGGCTCCCCAGAGTCTACATCAGTCAGATGATGGCAGGACATCTGGAGCATGTCTGCGGATGCGGAGTCGCCCTACATTGACGAGGGGGAGGGGAGGCAGGGCCAGCTCCAGCCATGTGGCTCTAACATGGATATGCTTCTCCCCTCCAGCACACACTGTGGAAAGGCCATCAGTTCAGCAAGGGCAGGACGGTGTCTGTCACCCTTCCCTCTCCAAAGTCAATGTTAAGAAGCTGGCATTTATCAGAATGAACAAACACCTGCTGCCAGTGGAGTGTGCCCAGAATAAGGACACATAGAAGAGCACCCAGAGAGCTGTTGATGAGAACCAGGGGCTCTTGAGACAGAGTGCCACCAAAGGCAGGCTTTCACTCACACTGTGCGTGACATTCTGTTACAACCAGCGACAGCCCCCGCAAGAAGGAAGTCTGTGATCTTACTTTGGGGAGATTGGGGAAATCATATGCAGGTTTCTTCTTGAGATATATCCCAGAGTCTCAGCCTTTTGTTCCTTATTTCTCATCTACAGCAATTCATTTATATTCTACTGGGCTTCTGCACATAAAATTCATCTCTGTGTGGGTGGAAGTAGCCCCAACTTACTTACTTCCCGTGCTGTTCACAGAGTTATTTTCATTATTGGTACATGATGTGCTCTCTCTGTAACTGACTGTACTTGGAGAAACAGTGGTGGACTCTGGAGGGTAAAATCGAGTCGAATTGCCTTAACTCTCTTGTTGCCATCAGGGTAAACCCTGCTCTCCATCACCACTTATCACATGCCTATAGCGCCGAACCTGCGTCTGTACCCTCAATGATAAAACTGGTGTGGATTTCAGTGACTTAGACTTGACGTGGTGCTCAGTGGTCTCCATTTATATCACACAAAAGCAAATTGCTAACCCCGTTTTGTGTGTTCCAGGCTCCCCACTGAGAAACTTACTCTGACACGAGGCAAGACCTTGAACATAATTTCAACCAACTCCAGGTAAGGATTTGGTCTGGTTTCAAGAGTCTAAGCTAACATTTACTGAGTGCCTCCCATGTGCTAGACATTTCCATAGGTCTTATTAATTATGCCAACAACAGCTCTGGAAAGTGACTATGACCAACCTCATCTTGTGGAAGAAGAAACTGAGGCAGAGAGAAGTTAAATAATTTTCCAACAGCCAAGCTCCTCACTAAATAGCAGAGCCGGGTTTAGATCTAGGACTACCTCTCTCCGGGGTCCCCATCGGTCCCTTTCTTTCTGATGTGCTGCCTCTCCTAGGGTGCGCGAGACCTGTGGGACAGAGGCCACCAAGCATCATTTGGAGTGCAGCAAACAGAGAGCCAGGTCGACCCCATTCAGGAAGTCATAAATGCCTTCCTTTCTGCCCCCTGCATGATGCTGTGGTACTTGCAGAAAGAAGCAGGCCTCCTTCCATCAACCCCTTTGGAGGAGGCTGACTACAGCTGGATCACCAAACCCTCTTTCCACCATGTTGCTCAGACAGGGTAAGGCACTGATGACCCCAAATTACCTCTTAATATCTGACTCTGGTTTTCCTGCTTCCAGAGATAAGAGAACACCCCAAGGACGTCCTCAATGCTGAGATCTCACAGTTAAAGGCGTGAGCGTTCTCAGTCTATGCAGGGTCTGAACCCAGGCTGTCCAGGTCCAAGTATGGTTCTGCCACCTGCTCGCTGACAGATCTTGGGCCAATTGCTTCCCTTTTCTGTGCCTTGGTCTCTTCCTCCCTAAAAACGTTAATGATAACAGTATGTATTTCACAGGGTTAGATTTTCCCTTTGTACTTGTAGCAGTGACCCTGGCAGAGATCTTCCTTCCCCTAGACCCACAGCATGGCCGACCAGGAGTCTTTATGAGGACTTAGATTTTTAAGGCCTTGGGAAATGTAATTTGTTTGCTGGGTCACGTGCCCTGGAAGCAGGCCCGGGTGCCTTCCTTTGTACCCACGGCTCATTCCTCATTTCGGGCCTCTGCGATTTGGGAAAGGCAAGGGGACAGTGCTAGATGCCTCATACTGGTAATGCTCTTTGATCCTCAATGGAAACTACTTCACATCCTCCCTGCTGGCTTTTCCCTGGCGTCTGTCATGACAACAACCCATTCATTTCAGGCCCTTCTATAGGCTTGTATGCGTTCTATGTTCTACAGTGGTTTTAGAGAATCTTCAATAATTCAAGAATTATTGAAATGAAGTCTCTCGACCTCAAGGACCTTGCAGACTGCATGCTTTCACTAGTTCTCTGATTCCTTTGCATCTCCAAGACCCCAACTTACTGATGTGTTCTTTTTCTGATGGTGCTACCTTGACATCCATGTATAGGATCGGCAGAGTTTGCTGAAGTCAGCAACATTTATTACACCCTGAGAGCTTGATACAGCTGTACTGCAGAAACATGCTTGTGTGTCGTCTAAGACAATTATTTTTAAGGTTTCTTTCTTCCTCCATTTCTACAAGTAAAAATATTTGGAAAATGCATAATGTGAGATTTCTATAAAACCTCATCCACCCCTTAACGGAGACCGGTCCCCCATTTATGGGCGCCATATTGTTGTCGGCACCAATGAAAATACAAAGAACAAGCAGGCGAGTCCTCGGCTCTCTGGAACAGACATTTTAGGGAAGGAAACAGTCAATACACAGGCAAGAAGGTGGGACAATTTGTATTACGTATTGGGAGGAAAAGGAGAAAGAGGGAGAGGAGGAGGGAGTGGGTGGGCAGAGACAACAGAGTGATATGATAGAGACTAAGTTACAGAAAAGGTAGCAGCACCAGAGTCCTTCAAAAGCAGCAACATTTCGGTTAAGACCCAAAAGAGGAGAAAGCCAAACACACAGAGTCAGGGGAAGAGCCTTCTGCTGGAATGAACCACAAGTGCAAAGGCCCAGAGGCAGAAAAGACCCAGTGGCCCAAGCTAGGGGAGCGGCACAGAGGGAGGCTGGAGACAAGGAGAGCAGCAGGATCAGTGGGGCCTTGGGACCACGGGAACAAGTTTGCACTGGATGTCACACTGGATGGTGAAAACTTGTCTAGTGCGTTAGCGACTCGCATCCAAACATCCAGGCTCCACACAAGGATCTTTCCTCCCTTTGATCTGGCAGACTCTCCCTCCAACTTTAAGAACCATTTGCTACACACACGTTCGGACAGTACTGCGATGAAGAAGAAAATGCAGAGGGAGGAGCAAGTTTTAGAGAAACTCTGCCAAGTCCGCATGGAAAGAGAGAGAAACAGAAGCTTTAGTCTGAGCGCTCAGAGTTTTAAAGCTGAGGTAGCTCTCCTATGGTCTCTTACGAAGACATAGATGGGTCGGTGAGGAGCAATTTAAGCTCCTTTGAATCACAGTTTTAGTTGCTTTAAAGTGAATTACAGGTGTCAGAAAGGGCAAAGTTTACCTGTTGGAGATGCATCCAAAATCCCGGATATAATTCGTCAATTAATTCATATAAATAACACAACTTTTCCCAGTTCCTAGATCTGAACTTAAAATGAGACAAGGCTGGGGCAGCTCATTTCTCTTTTACATGAAAAAAAAAAATCAGAGTCCTGTGTTCAGAAGCAAAATCTAGAGTGAAAGGGTAGAATACATCCTTTAGACAAACTAGATATGAAAAGACATTTTATAGATACTTGCCCTGAATAATGTGGTAGATTGTGCATTAAATGCTCTTGCCCCATGGTCTAGACTATCATTTTAAATAGCTGATCACACCGTCTTTGGAAAATTAATACCATTTATTTTTTTAAGGTCTTTCATTTTATTGTTTGCTTGAATTTATCCCAAGACTCTGCTCTGTACTTTGTATCTTTCAAAATGAGAAGAGTAAGACAACCACCGAGAATTACTTTCCCCACCACAGTGAATAGAAAGCAGAGAAACCTCTTGATTTAGGAATAAGAACTTTCTCTCTGGCAGATTTAATTAAATACCTAAATGTTAATAAAGCATTTGTCAGTGGACTATTTAATTACTTTGAAAGCAGTGCACTCCCCCATGTTCATTTTCCAGATGAGGAAGTTAGAATCACATCGATTTAGGAAATAATCTCTAGGACAATGCATTTTACAATCTTGAGCCAGGAAGAAATCATCCCACCTTCTACTCTTTCTTGTAAAACTCATGCTAATATTGTCACTCCATGTACTGAAAGCCAGGAAGTAAAGGTCTCCCCGAACTCAGAGAATAAAATCGCTTTTCTGACAGATCCTTTTAGCATGGGTTCCAAATTGCAAAATAAAAAAAATACAGCATACATCTCTTCTCCATATTTATATCTTCTGTATTTACATCAGAAGGGAATTTTAATTTAGGAAACACAGCAACTTGTATTTTAAGAACAAATTAGCCTCATTAGCTAGTACAAAATGCTGTTCCTCCAGCTATCATTTTGAGATTTTCTTAAAATTAGATTCATCTTTCCTTCGCCATCAGAAGCCAACCCTCAGAATAAATGACATCCTCCAGCCGCACACAGAGATAACATGGCGGATCAGTCGGATCAGTCGTTGCTCTTGGTCACCGCCTTTGCAGCTATCAGGAACATCCAAAAGGAAGGGAAAGATAAGCCATTTGCCACAAGCACTTAGATGGGGAAATTTTTAAATGGGCACCTCTGGGCAGAACTTTGCAGAGGAACGGGCATCTGGCGAGGTTTCTCGGGTCCTGAAAGATGAGCAGTTCCACTGAATTCTTCAGTGTTGAGGGTCACGGCTAGGGTAAAGCAAGTGGCTTTGGAATGAGAAGTATGATAACAATGTAAACTCATATTTTTCCAGCCTGGCCCTCCTCTGACTCCCCTAAAGAGATAATCTCATAGTTTCTATTCACAAGTTTTCCAGTTTTCCTTCTTGTCTGTTTCAGTCCTGTTCAACGAGGGTATACACTTCTATGCCAATTATGTTTTAATAATTCCTGACTCATGGGTAAAAGATCAGGAAAACACCCTGAAATTTCAGTGCTCCATTCTTGTGAGTCTTTTACGCTAAATCACACCATCCATTGTTCTAAAAATCAGCCCATCACCTGTTAATCACTTTTGTTGCTTTACACTGATTTCTCTCTGGCCTTCTATATCTGTGTGCTCCCCAGACACACAGACCTGAACACAATATTCCAGGTGTGTTTCTGCCAAATGCACTAAATTACTCCACCTCTCCCTCATGATGTGATGTCTCTACACATACAGCCCCAAATCACATTAGCTTCCATGGCATATTGCAAACATGTCTAATTTGTTGTCCACTCTCCCTAGGTCTCTCTGGCATTACTGCTTTCTGGATGTTTCCCTCTTGCTGCTTAGTTTTATAGCTTGTTGTTTTGTTTTGTTTTTCCCCCTCCCAAGTGCTGGGGTTACACCTGTCTGCCTTCATTCCCATTCTGGTTGATCCTGTCCATATTTTTAACCTCAGAAACCCCTTTAGCATTTTTCTTTATTCACTGGTGTGTTTCCAACTCTTCTTGATTTAATTTCATCTGTAAATCTAATTAACATGCTGTTTACTACATTTTTTCCAAGTTACAAATGGACACGTTCAGAAAGAAAAAAAAAATAGCACTAACAGGGATTCCCAGGGCTCTTCTCGGCACCTCTCCTACTGGGACAGCCTCAGAAAGTGCAATTAACTTTCTCCAGTTCAGGGGATGGCTGTTTCAGCCACTTTACACCATTTTGATGGACAGCTGGGTCTCTCCCCTAATCAGCCAATTTGGAGATAGAACAATTACAAAAGACAGCAATTACCAAATGCAGTCTGTCATTATGAAGATGGGGGTGGGAGAGGAAGAGGAAAGAAGAAACAGCCCAAGTTTAGAGTCAGATGATTAAAAAAAAAAAAAAAAGATCTCAGCCCTGCTGAACAGGGGGCCTCTACAAGGCAAAGAGAGTCCTGGGTTCAAGTAAGTGAAAATGCTTGTTTTCCAGCAAGCCTTCAGTCCAAAACCCAACCTCCCAGGAATCAAAGATCAATGATTGCTTTTTGTTCTTGTTCTTAAAGATTCCAAGAGGGTCTTAGAATCCTGCTATGATATTAAAACAATTACTCTCAAGGTTATCCTTATGTCTTTCTATTTTGGGTTATAATTTAAGTATATTTCACTCTGTTTTTTAAAGTGAATACAATGACCGGTGAGATCTTGATGACAATGACTGCAAACACAGAGCTTTGAAGACATGTCTTTTCATGTTTCCCCTTTGGGTTCAAGAATTTCAAGTTCTTGATCTTTCCCTAGATTCATTTAAGCAATTGTCTCAAAAGTACTGTATGCTTTTCTCTGGATCCAGTGAAAAGACTGAAAGATGGGGACTTAATCAGGGAGAAAACATTATATTTCTCCATTTTATGGTCATGGAGCACCTGGGTACTTCCGGAGGCTAAACCACTGACTCTTGATTTCCGCTCAGGTCACGATGTCAGGGTCGAGTGAGCCCTGCATGGGCTCCACACTCAGCGTGGAGTCTGCCTGGGAATCTGCCTGGGATTCTCTCCCTCTGCCACCTCCCCGCCCCCCCCCCGCCCACCCATGCATGAGCCCACGTGTGCTCCCTCTCTCTCTAATAAATAAAATCGTCAAAGAAATTTTAATGGTCACAGTCTTACTAGAAGATTAGAAAAACATCCTAGGAAAAGCAATATGTATCTCTATTTAAGCATGTATTTAATTGGGATCATTTCTGATCCAATTTTTTTTTCTAATATGAGAGCCAGAGAACAAGAAAGGCAATTCTTCTCAAAAACTGGATCAACGGCAGAAGTCGTGTTGAAAACTAATGGAGCTTAATGAAGAAATTCCTCCCAACACAGATTGGACATCTATCAGGAAGGAGAGGGGACCCAGACTAAAGGGGTGGTTGCCAGGGAAAACTTTTTCATATTTGAGGGGGGAAAAAACTTAGATCAAGAAAACAAGGCTCTTATGAATATTTTATAGAAGGCTTTACCTTATTTTCCTCAAACTTTTTTCCATTTTCATAAAAGAAAGGAAAGGAAGGGGGGAACCACATAAAAGTCCAGATTCCCTGTGAGCATTAAGAGGAGGAAGAGGTTTTGTGCTAAGAGATGCGGGGGAGAGAATCATGGAGGCAATCAAACGTCCTCTGCCGGGTAAACAGAACTGGGCTGCGGAAGGCTTTTGACCAGAGCTCAGTGGAACCTAGAAGCAGGCAGAGCACGTTCTAACTGGCAGCTTCTTTGGCACTTGGGACAGGCCTATGCTTCAAAATACTTTCTTTCTAGAGCAGGATGCAGTAGGTTCAAACTGGATTTCGCCGTGATCCTGATGGAAGTCTTTGTCCTTTATCGCTACTGTGGTCTTGCTTACTACACGTGACCTCCCTACAGCTCAGCTCTCTCATCTGCTCAAATGCTCTCTCCCACAGGGTGGTAGCCTGTGATCAAATGAACCTTAAGCTTCACACGGAAATAAGGCATTTTTCATAATTAAGGTTTCAGAAAAACTTGAAATGTTTCATTGCTACCAAGAGTGTGTATAGTTACTATGAATCACCACTGGAAAAGCATGGAATTTTATATTCATTAATCCTAGGCCAGTGACATTAACACTTCTGTTTTCAAGCAGATCAGGAAACATAGGAATTAAAAACCTTAAAACATTTGAAATGTCTATTAAATGTTTAATTGCATATACTTCTAACTGTATTCTGTAATGATCTATTTGAAACAATCAAATTTAGTAGCGGTTTTTCATAAGCTTTTGATCTGAATGTTTATATTTTGGAATTATGGGTCCCCACATATTTTGCTATATTTCTGTTTATTCTTTATCAATGATCTGCAATAAAAAACAAAATCATACCACATTGAAATCATCTAATATTTGACAATCACAATGATGAATTTCCAAATAATGAAAAATAAAACGGAATAAGAATGGTTATATTCATTTAGCCATCAGCATTCCTGAAACCACTAGACTGGTTACATACCAATGAACAGTTGACCCACGTTGGTTGCAAATATGGCTGAAATTAACCAGACTACAAATATTTACTCTAATTACAAATAATTACTCTAATTACTACAAATGCTAACTGATCGGTGAACTGATCTACTGTTATTCATTGGTCAACCTGCAAATGGCCTGTGCATTTGGACACACACAGCGTGTTATAATTTAGATTTAAACTCCCACAATGTATATGTATGCTATGGAAAAGTGCCAGGTGTGTGCATGTGCGTGTGCATGCGTGGAAACTTGATGTTGTTCATCGGCGGTTCTCTAATAAAATTAATACCAAAGATTTTTTGTTAACAGTTGAAGGACACCCTGGTGATGACACAAAGACACTGAGATATCCATACATGAAAAGAAGCTTGAGAATTAGTGAATATTGTCTTATGAGAGTCAAGACTATAGGCACTTGTGCTCATGGACCAGGCTTAGCATCACTAAAAGTAGACAACGATACTGTATGCTCCAGGATGCAACAGGAAGTAGTGACCCAGCATCAACGATGAAGCCTTCCTGCCTAGGGCTTGACCTTGAACCTGATCAAGCCCACAGCACCAAATACCAGTGTACAGGAAACAAAGGGATAGAGAGCCAGGTTAAATGTCTTCCTAGGAAAGGAACTAATCAAATTCAGAGTGTAGCACATCCTGAGAACAAATAACCTGGTTTATCCAACTATCAATGAAATGAAAAGGGAGGGATTAAAATAAACATAAGAGATATAATCAGGACTCTGGGACCTACTTCGAACAAGCTAACAGTATAAACACACCTCTGAGATAAGCAGGGGACAGGTGAGAGGATATCAAGAGGAATATTGTTATTTTTGGTCACTGGGTTTCAAAAACTCGCCCTTGTCTCTTAGGGATGAATAGCAAAGTATTTCTGGGTGAAATGACAATCTGAATTTGCTTGAAAATACTCCAAGAAAAGGAGGGGAGCTCCTTGCCAGGGAGCAAGAAGAAACAAAATTGGCAAAATAGTAATAATTGGTAAGTATAGGACACCCGAGAGTTCGTTATACTATTCTACCTACTTATTTTGTAAGTTTTTAATTTTCTTCTACTAAAACATATTTAAAACATGAGTAAATGTATCTACATTTCAATTAGTTTTTTATTCGTGTATCACAATGATAGTTATCAGCATAATAGTTTGGGGGAATCAACCACAGCTTAAATCTGGTAGGTTCTATATGACGAGTCACCAACAATAACCCACTAACATCCATACGGACGACTCTGGTTTCCAAAAGAAAAAAAAACAAAACACCCCACCCGATTCTTAGCTGTCTCTCCTTCCCTCCTTCCCCACCTCCAACAGACTAACAAGAATGGGTCACTTCACAGTGGGCTGCTGCTTCTCGACAATCAATCAAGCACAGCCTTCTGCAGCGGGCCTGGGGTGAAGAAGCTCTGCCTTCCCCCGATCAAGCCTGGTGCCCCACTAGGGGCGGGAGTGGACACTCGTGCCCCCAGGGAGGAGCTGGGGCTGGCGTGTACTTAGGGACCGTTGGGACAATGCAGGGAAGGTGGAAGGAGACCACGCCTGAATATAACACTGCCTCTGTGCCTGAAATTAACATGTAAATTTCCCTTGGATTTTCCTTCAAGTTTCTAAGTGGCTTTGTCTTAAATGGATACGCTTGGTTTTTGTTTATCACCTCTCTAACATAAATCTAGGCAAAAACTGCATCCCAGGTTGCCACGGGCAGAGAGGAGAAGCTGCCCTGGGGACGGTGGAGAGGCACACCCGGAAACAAGTGTTTGAAGGGTAGAATGAAAGCACATCCCGATGTCTTGGAGCTAAGAGAAGGAAAAGGGTATTTACATAAGATGAGACGCCAATACATCGGAAAGTTCAATGTGCTTAGAAATAGATAGTGGCTGGGACAATGATGAAGGGATCACATTGCTGCAACAGATTGCATCTTTCATGTTTAATTTTCGTTTAATTCCTGAGGAAGGCAGAGGCTCAGTGGAATGACTCACCCTATCCTCTTCCTTCAGAAACACGCCTGCCGACCCGACGGACGCCAGAACATGGAACTGCCCCTATGTGTTCCCCTCCTGAACCGATCGTTTTTCATGCGGCGTTTTTTGACTAGAAGCCAAGTTCATCCGAGGCTCAGCCACGAAGCAGGGTTTCAAACCAGGTGAGGACGTAAAAGATGGACTTTTCCAGCCTGTTCGGCCAGTGATTCATCCGTTATCGTCTCTGTGCCTGGAGAGAACAGTAAGCACTCTTACCCCCTCCTCTCTTCATTGCTCTCGGTCACCAAAGTACAGTTAACAAATTAAGGTATTTTATCTGTTTGAAGCAGAAACATCTTTTTGTCATCTCAGTCAAGAAATGAACTAATGTTAAAGGATTGAATTAAAGTTTGGAATAATAAGAATAGTGCAGTTGGGTTCAACATGAGGTTAGAACCAAGTAGAGAGAAAGGAGAAATTGAAATCAATATGCTTAAATGACTCTCAACAGCTGTGGGGTATTTTTTTTAATTAACTATAGGTAACAATATGCAAGGGTCATCTGGAAACAAAGACAGTATGTTTTTAATGGTCAAGAACTTGATATCCAGTTTGAAATAATTCACTCTTACTGTAGTTGTTTCCCGAAAGTCTTGAAACACAAAACATTCATGGTGTTGCATTGACAATGATGAGATGATGATTTATTATGTTGGTTTTAATTCAGTATAAACTAGAAAACCTAAAGAATTTTGGGTTTACTTGAGGATAGGGAGTACATAACATCCAACTCCTCTTTCCCACCTGATTTCCCTCAGGGGGGAGGAAGTTGGCAAACAGGTATGTGTTGAGTTTGAGGCTTTAAGGAGGACTGAGACCTGGCTCACTTTGTTTCTTTCTAATGGAAGATATGTCATTAATACAGAGGGTAATTAGTGATTTTTTAAAATTCTGAATATTGGTATTTCTTAGACCTCTGTTCGTTTCCTCATCAGGAATGTATGGAGCACCAACTATGTTCAAAAGAATATTCATATAAATTTAAGGATCCACTATCTAATTCTTCGTTATGTTTTTATTATTTTATAATTAGATAAGACTTTTTGGCTTTTCCATAATATGAACAGGCTTTTGTTACAACAAAAATATAAGAAGACAACGGTGATATTTCTAGCCACTGACAAGTTGCTTTGTTCTCTCAACTTTTCATCTGGTATTAAATGTCATTGCCCAGAAGATTATATTATATTGTATTTTTAATTCAAGCCCGAATTATAGCATTTTAAATGAAATTAGAGCCAAGTCCCATTGGTATTTGAAAGTGGCAATTCATGATTTCTCCATATTATGTATTCCAGCATTTTTTTTTTTCTGTTTTCCCAACCTGTTCTGTAGACCGGTTTCCAATTCTGTACCATGTCTTCAAGCGTGATTCTACAGGAGATTTCATATAACTGGGGAACAGTCCCTACATTTCAGAAACACACAGCAGCTAATTTGATGAGAAACTTCGGCTGAAATCCAAAGGGTACTCGTATTTCCCAAAGTCTGACCTTTGTTTCCCACAAAACTCCTGTGAAGAAATTCCATTCATGAATTTTCTCTCTGTCGGAACAAAAATATCTAATTGCCTCTTCTATGAAATCTGTATTTATCAATTATGGCTTTCTCGGGGAAATTCTAATTTGCAAAAATGCTCTATATTCCAAGCTTTAACAGTTGGAGGTAGATGTCCTTAAGGATGGAGGGGGAAAAAAAAGTTCTTTTTTAAATGGCACATTTACTAATTATAAAATGCTCTTATCTCTTTGCAGCCAAAGCCAAAATGAACATGTGCCTTGTACTAAGAAATCCCAGGATTGTCACAACTTGTGCCAGCTGCTGAGGTTACGACACCTGTGCCAGCATTGCCAGCTCTGCCCACTCTCATCTGTTCCAACTGTTCCATCTGCACTGTTTGTACCAATTCTCCCATTTCTGCATCTGTACCTTCTGCAGAAACGTTTCCAACAATGCCAGCTGTGTCATTGGTGCCAAATATGCCAGATGTTCTATTTGTCCACCCTGGGCCAAATCAATGCAGTTTTGTGCTCATTAGTTTTAGCTGGTAGATTCTATTTTACAATTTTTTGAGATGTATTTAGATTGAATCCAGGCAAAAATCCCCCTTGCAACACTTTGACGTCTCCCTACCCATCTTTTTGGCCACCCCAACTTTCTCTAACAGCGTGAAGTTGATCCACGTCGTCTTGATTGGACGAAACCCATGGTCTCCTACCAACGCAGTGCTAATTGCGGTAGGCCATTGCCTGCAACGTGAAACTATATAGAAGAAAATATTGCAGAAGCCCCCAAACACAACAATAAATTGGCAAGGTAATTTAAAAAGAGTAACTTTGTTCTGATAAACAAATGGGAAATGCTCAACAATCAATATGTCGAGCCGATTAGAGTAATCTATGGCATAATGTTCTATTAAGCTGCCCATTTATTGGCCTCTTAATCGGCAGAGTCACACATGCAGGTTGATGTGTGCCACCCTCTCCTGTTTTCTGGGTTCTGCTCTGCAGAGTATTAACCAAGGGTGCACGCGGGTTGTAGGGCCATGCTGATGGCCCTGACCGCCTCCCGGTAGAACGAAGTAAGGTCAGGAGCTTGCCCTCCAGCCAGAAGCCAGCTCTCTCCTGTCTCAAATGCCAATTCTACCCGTGCCAACACAAACCGTTCTTTGGGTAAAAAAAAAGTATTTTCATCCTCACAACTTCAATATTCGACACCACTGCAACACAAAAAAGTGTTTTTCTCTTTTCTTTTCTCATTTGGGAAAGCTCTTTTTTTTCCTTTCTTTTTTTTTTTTCTTTTTAAGGAGCCCTAACACTGAATCTCCAAACATTAAACCAGATTCTTTCCTCTCCAATTATTTTTGGAGATGGAGGATGAGCTCAGAGTCTGTCCTTTGAAAACCGATGCTCTCCCAGGAATGTGAGGTCTAGAGGACAGCATCTACCTCCTGTTTATCCAGCTTGGATCACTTAACCACTGCTTCCCAATGATGAAAGTCGTATCTATTCACTGGCCCTTCAAAGCATTAATAATGGAGTTCTTGACAGCAAATAAAATGGCTCATGATCACGCCCAAAGATCTATACTCGGTCTACACACGTGATGAGGTCCAGTGAGGAAATGTCTCAACAGCCTTATGAGGTTTCAAAATCTACACAGAAGCACTGAGCTTCCACAGGGAACCATCAGATTACCATATGAAAATGACTTTGTTTAAGTTTTAGGCTAAAAATGCTGGTGAATTCATTTTTTCCCAGACAAGAGTGTGTATGCTGAGACTCTAGTCTCACCAGTCCTAAGTGGGCTATGGTGTCAGAACTTGCCAGTATTCCCATACAGCTAGAATACCCTCCACTCAATCACACTTTTGCCTTACAGGGTAAGTGACTGTTTCTCAGTGTCCCAATTCCTTCGCTCCACCACCCAAAATTTAGCCGTTTCTGATCTTTTCACTCCTTACCTTTCCATAATTTTCTCTGAACATGGAGAGGAGACTAGATAAATATCGATTGCCTAAAATGGTAACTCTCTCTCAAACTAACCCCAGATTCTGACTTGAGGGATCGATCTGAGTCTGCTGACCCAACTTCGAGAAATGCCACAGACTTTTAAAATTCTAATTCTCTACGTTCCAAGATGCCAAGAGGGAACATCCTTAATTAGGATTAAAATAGTGTGATGACTCGTCGGGAGTGCACCCTGTACCTTCTCAGAACATTTTAATTAATATAACTTCTGCTCCTGCTGACAAAGATGTTTCTGATGGTGTTTTGGCCCAACATATTTACCGCCTTCATTGATGTGAGTCATTTGAATAACTTGGAAGAATCCAGAAACTCCATGGTCTCATGTAAAATACAGAATTGAGTGATACAAGTGTCAGGTGTGCATCCAACGTGGAAAGTACTTTTCATCACCTGAGACGGTGACCACAAGAACATTCAGATCTCGGATATGGGATAGAAAACCACCTACTTCAAGGTTCCAGTGATGGGGTGGCTCAAAAGATCCAAATGATTTTGAAATTTGCTCTCATGACACTCAGCCTCCCTGTTAGTTGTTTCTCTGGAATGAGTAAGTCAACGTGGAGAACAATACTGTCCGTTAGTCTCCTAGCCACTTGCAGTAAACAGAGTACCTCAGTGCTCTTCAGTTTCTTTAATATTTTTCTGCTACTTTCTCAATCTCACAATCCACATTTTCAATTTTGGAAGGCCAACAAATCCTAACAAGTAGTTGCCTCATTGTTAAGTGCATTAGGATACTCCAATTCTTTAAAATTACAAGCATGATAGCAGCTACGTGATCGATATTTAGGAAAATACTATACGAGATGACGAAAATGCCCCAAGGGGCCATGACTCCACCAGTACTGTTGCTGTCATTTTCACCATTCGCTGACTTATTTTCAGGTAAATGACACTGCTTGACTCATTAATGTTCCAACCCTTATATTCAGCCCCTAAATAGTCCCCAGACCCCAGGGTCAAAGTATGTCAATGAGCTGTCTGCATCTAGAAGTGAAATCTGTCAAAATGTAGAAAAATTTGAGGAAGTTGAAAAAGAGGTTAAGAGAAGACAAAGTAGGGCAAGGGTAGAAAATAATAAATCATTGCAACAAATCAGTAAGAGGAGCAGACAGAAGTGGGTTGCCTTGGTTAGAAACAAGAACAGAGACCATTAGTAGACACTCTCTAGTCCAGTCAGAAAGCAGGTCCTCGGAGGTTAAGTGACACATCCAAGCTCATGCCGCTTATTGATGGCAAACTCAAGTATAGAACCAACCTATCCTCAGGTTCTTCTTCTGTAAAATAAGGACCATAATAACAGTATAGAACGGGGAGAGTTGTGCAGGCTGAGTGTGTCAATGGGCAGCAAGCACTGAGAAGAGGATCTGACAGGTGTTAAACACTGTGGTTGGGTCTCACCATCATCAGCCTTAGGACACTTGAATCTGGGGGTTTTACTTTCCTCAGACCATACGAATTGTATCTGGCAAATCACAGCATCAGTTTAAAGTCATACTCTTACCTGCAGCAATAAATAATCTTATTGCCATGTCTGTAGTCGGACCATCAAATTTGTATTATGAAAAAGGAAGCTGGAATAGGAGCCTGAAAGTAAGCAACAACCCAACTGTTTTCGGCACCCTACCTGGCACACCATGAAGACAGTCAAGGTAGAGACTGCTGAGATGCCCAAGTTAATGGAACGAAGCAAAGGCAGGATCAATCTAGACCAATCAAGGCCCCAGCAGCAGTGGTATTTGGCTCCAGAAAGAAAGCACTCTCAGCCGGTATCACGCCCCCAAGTTCTCATGCAGGTAGCCTCCAGTCACCTCTCTGGGACTAACCACAGCTATGCGGGTCCTCGCCGAGCAATAGAAACAATAAGACCACAGGGATTCCAGAAGAAAAACTCCATTCTAAATGGAATCGGTCAACCACGCTGGGAAATTAGGAGGCCAAGGCAGGAAGGAAATTGTAGTAGCTACATAATGAAACAAATCTCTCCTACTTGTAAGTAAGGTAATTTAGACTTCCGGTTTGACTCTCAGCCTCTGATTCTAGGCATCAGTACTGGGTGGCCCATGAGAATCACCAGGGTGAGAGATGCTAGACCAATGGACTCAGAATTTCTCAGGAATAAAGACCATGAACATGTGTTTTTAAGAGGCTCACCAGGCTATTCAGATGCATTGGGAGAGTTAAGAAACCACTTTGTAAGCCCAGTTGGTGCTCTTTCCTCTTCATGAGAGTGGCCTCCTAACAGGGCATTTAATTACATTTAAATTAATTATTTAGAACTGCAGAACTCTGGGCTTTAAACACGAAATGGTACTTTGTGCAAAAGGTTTGCCTCAACCTGGGTTAACTTGTCCTTTCTTGGCTTCTGTCTTCAGAGTCATTTCTTGCCTCATCTCAATACACTTAAGTTGGGCGTGAACCCAAATCACAAAAACCAGAGATGAAACCTTCGCTCGTGAGTTTGCTCCATATGCTCCCGTCGGGGTTGGCCTCCGAGTTAACCTCGTTACAACTCGAGATCCATCAACAAGTGCTGGGATGCAGGCATGTGACGATGCTTAACCCCCTTCACTGTACCCGAAGTCTGAATCCATGGTGGGCTGGACATAGACTAGATGGCTTTTTTTCAAGCAAACATTTCAAATTGTGTGTAAAGCAGTTCACAGCACTGTTATGCATGGAAGCAGAGTTTCCCAACCTCTGACAACGGCACACTTGTGCGGCCCAGATGGCTCATGGGTGTGCCAACGCAGCGACCCCTTCATCCCAGGGGCAGCCAGAGCTTCTGGGCTAGTTGCCTTCAGGCATCAGCAGCCTTGCCCCATTGGCCATACACACGTTACCACTTTCTGTATGTGCCATGACGTGAAGAATGTTACAGAATGGAACAGGACAAGTTGAGCCCTGGTGAGGCACTCTCTAGACATCTAAACTCCATGGACCAGTAACATCAAGAAGAAAAAAAAAAAAAAGGAAGAATCGAGGTTGGGTTGCCAAATCTTTATTTTGGATGTTAATACAAAGCAACCATTACCTGTAGCTACCGTTTTATAGAAGAAAGGGGATTGTGGAGCTGTTTGCTTCCAAAACCCTTTCAGCGTAAAGTAGCTCACATCATGCGAGAGAATACTGTCCAGACGCCAAGTGCTGATAAAATATTTTATCAAGAGTACCAAATCTCTTTTTCTGCTTTTTATTTTGTAATTTTTGATCCCACTGAAAGGCTGAAATACCATCACAATGAATACCCATCCCCTAAATTCTAGACATTTGTCCACGTTCGCTTCATCTCTAACTTTCCTTACTGTGGAACCATTTGAAAGGTATGACATCACGTCTCTTCACCCCTACACACTGTGTCCTGCATCCCTAAGAAAAAAAATCCTCCAAAACGACCACAGTAGTGTTGTCCCACAAACGGTAACAGGACTCCAATGTCACCTAATGAACATGATGATATTTATAACATCATCATTGTTTCAAAAATCTCCAGCACAGATCTGTTTTTTTCCCATGTGAGATTTAATCCAGTACCATACACGTATTTGGTTGCTCTCTCTCTTCAGTATCTTTTGATCTAAGATAGTACCCCATGTGCTTTTTTAAAGATCATTTGTTTTTCATGACATTGACTCTTTTGAACAATCTGGGCAAGCTGTCTTGCAGCATGTTCTACATTCTGGATTTGTCTGTTGACTCGTGCTTTGATTCAGGTAAAAAGGGCATTCTCAACTCCTGAGTATATAGCAAAGACATAATCAAGACTACGCGAGTACTGAACTTAATGGAGAGATTCTCTCCCCGGTTCTGATTTTATTCCCTATGGAGTGTCAATAACTTCGTCACAAAATGGCCCTTTCCCACAGGCCAGCATTAGGTACCCACCATTCTATAGAACAAAAATGGTTTCGGGGCACCTGTGTGGCTCCGTCAATTAAGGGCCCAGGTCTTGATTTCGGCTCAGGTCATAATCTCCAGGTCCTGGGATCGAGCCCCACATCGGGTTCTGCCACACTCAGCATGGAGTCTGCGTCTCCCTCTCCCCCGGCTCCTCCCCTTGCTTGCTCACGCTCTTTCTCTCCAACAAATAAATAAATAAATAAAACTTTTAAAAAAAATGATTCCACCACAGACCGTCTATCGACAATCCATAGCACTGGAAAAAGATGCCGGGTCTTCAGAAGGCGGACTTAATTTCTGCCAAGGTTCAACTTACGGACTTGAGGGCAGTAACTCATAAACCTGTTAGGCTGACACAGCCTTATCATACCCTGGAGATTGTCTAAGATCAAAGTAAAATGTCAGGCCACATTTTAGAAAGAGAATTTGGCCCCTACTGACTTGCCAGGAGCCCCCTACTTACCGTGGTTGGAAGTGTCCATGGTACCTGGGGGGACGGGAGAAGCCTTGCTCATGAACTTGGTGAGAGGCTCCCGACCCTCCATCAACCACCTACTGGTTCCCCAGACGTGCTGGGTGCCCACGATGTCCTAATGACCACATATGTGCCCTATCAATCGCGGAGCTTTTCTGCAGGAGACAATAAAACAGAAGCTCACTCGAGCATGAGCACAAGTTCTATCACGGGACCCTTTCACCCAGGGGCTTCCTCAGTTGCTGATTCGGATTCTAGCACGTGACCACAGAGTCCAGGCCAGAGACAAACTCCAGGTGGGAGCACGGTTTCCTCTCCAGGGTAGCAGGTCTCTAGATCCACCCAGCAGCCTTTGCGGGTGCCAACTGTTCTCCACCCATAGGGAGAAGGAGGAGTGGGAGGGGAGACCTTCACCCCATCAGGTGCTTTCCCAACAAGGCGAATTAGCAGCGGGGGACGAAGGAAGGGCTTCCTCCCCGCTGACCCCAGCCCTCGCCACTATGCCTACCACCCAGCTGACAGGTTTGCACCGAGAGCACGACACAGGGCCGAGCATGCCCAAGGGTCCCAATGCCGATGCCCATTTATTTCACGTAGACACGCGTGTGCTTCTGAAAAGGGATTCGCCCGAGCCTTACAAAGCCAGACACTTCTCACCCTGGCTCCCCAGCCAACGGCTCTGGCGCCTGCTCTGGGCCATTCCTGAACACGCTGCTTCTCATGGCCATGGCGGGGCGGCGGGGACGGGAGGGCTGCTCCAACCAAGTTCAGCCAGAAGCGACAGAGACCACACTTTGTACATCCATGGCACTCCCTGGGGTGTGGCACCGTGGCTTTCCATTCATCTGGGCCCCGCGCGTTCTCCTCTCCATGTATCTCCAGGGAGGGGATGCTGAGAGAAGTGAGGAGGGGCTTCGGGACCAGGAGGTAATCCTCCACCTGGGGACAGAGGGAATATGTATACATGGACACACAGGGACACACAGGGTTGTGGGAGTTCCAGCTGCCCACAGTCGGGGGTGAGACTATGCGGGGAAGAGACCACAGAGCCTGTGTGTTGGAGGCAGAACAGAGGACGTGTGTGTGTGTGTGTGTGTGTGTGTGTGTGTGTGAAGGGATGCAGGTGGCTGGGCAGTAGGATGGAAATGGGGATGCAGGGTCAGAGGAAAGAATCAACTGACAGATTTCTAGCTCTGCCACGTACTACTCTAAGTGGTTCCATTCGCTACAAAGAAAACTTCTGAGAGACTAGGTTTGGGGTGGGGCTGATGAGCCATTTACTCATTTATCTTTCAAAAATACTTTTCACACCTGCTGTGTGCTGGGACCTGTGCTAGTTTGGGGCGTACTTGTTTTTGAGGTGCCATTAAACTGTCCAGAGGAGATGTTGCTTTAACTGAGTTTAAGCATGAATCGAGCTCAGAAGAGCATGGAGGACAAAGATCGCCATGTGCAAACCATCCGCGTTCCTCTCTGGGCAAATCCTAATTCTTCAAAGCCTCTCCTTTTGGCTGGATTCTTCCTGTGGACACATTTTTCTTCAGCTGGGCTACGCTATATTTATTTGGCATATTTAGGGATGTCTGGCTGCCCCTTTCCCCGTGCTGGAAGAAATCCTGCATCTTTCCATTATGGGTGAGTGGATTACATTCTGAGTTCTAGAGGTTTCCAACTACCGTGGCGGAGAATCTCCAAGCCAGTAGTTGATCGCCGGTGAAAAACAAACCAAAAATAGTCCAGGTACAAGACTGAGACCTAAATAAATAAATAAATTAGGAATCTTTCAAACAAAAAGATCAAACTGTACAAAGGAGTTTCTCTTCTTATCTCTTGCAATAAGATTATCTACTCTGCCATGTTATAGCCAGAATGTTCCTCTGTTTTAATAATGGCTAATTTTGGAAACAAAACAAAACAAAGCAAAACAAAAACAATACAATACAATAAAGTGTGTTGGTAATCAAGACCGTGGACAAAACCCTGGTTCAGGAGTTCATCTGTGAGACCAGGCACCACCAGCCCTGTTGTAATAACTTATCCTAACTTCCTGCCTGGGAAAACTAGCAAACCACGAAGCATCCAACAGCAAAATTATATCTGATGTCACTCTCTCCTGGATAGAACTCGTCAGACCCAACCAAGGATACACATTTGTAAAAGATACACCAGGCTCCTCTTGTCGCTGTCACTCAGTTGAACTCCCCTCCTTGACGGGTACCCCAAGGTGATCAGATCCCTGGTAATGGGATCCCCGAGTTCTTACCACCACAGCAACACAACCTGGGGAGACCAAGTTGGCACCTCTGGTAGCAGACAACAGTGCAAGCCTTTCTGACCCATCCTTGAGGCTATCGCACTAAAGGTCCAGTAGAGCAGGGCCTTGACTTTGGGGTCTGACACTCCTCTGTAATTCTGTGCATCCTGTGAGATGCAGAGTCATTTGTATGATCTCAGACATAAGCACAGGTGTGTGTAAACTCTTCACAGGGCAAACAGCATAGTAGAGACCTAAATCTAATAATCCAAGTTTAGGGAAAGGAAGCTGTGTTAGTTTCCTAGGGCTGCCGCAATAAATGATGCCAAAATGTGGCTTAAGACAACAGAAAAGGGGGGAAAAGAAAAAAAAAAAAAGACAACAGAAACTTTCCCTCACAGTTTTAGAGGCCTGAAGTCCAAGATGTCTTGAATTCAAGGTGTCTGTGGCATCAGGCCAGCTCATAAGGATCTTTCCTCGACTTTCTAGTTTCTGGTGGTTGCGAGGAATCCTCGGTGTAGCAGCTTTGAGCAGCATATCACTAATCTTTGAGGTCACGTGCCGTTCTCCTTGCGTGCCTGTGCCTATGCCCAAACGTCTCTCTTCTCAGAAGGACACCAGCACTGGCTCAGAGCCTAGCCTGATCTAGTATGAACTTGAAGACATTTGCAAAGACCCACTTTCTCCATAAAGTCACAGTCACAGGTAGCAGGGATGAGGGCTTGAACTCATCTTTTGGGAGGACACAATTCCACCCATGACAGGAAACAAAAACAAAAAACAAAAAACTGGTTTTTGGCCTTTGTTCTTGCTAATAAAAGGAGGGACAGAAAAAGTTTTTTAATAAAGTCAAGATGCTACAAAGTTTAAAAGTCTTAAAGTTATATGAAGTAGATTTTCATTATAATTTAAAAATATATCCTAGGGGCACTGGGTGGCTTAGTGGGTTGAGCGTTCAACTCTTGAATTTGGCTTGGGTCAGGATCTCAGGGTTATAAGATCAAGCCCCAGGTCAGGCTCCACACTCAACAGGGCGTCTGTTTGAGACCCCTGCCAGCTCTCCCTCTGCCCCTCTTCCCATCCCTGCTCATGCACGCACACGTGCTCTCTCTCAAATAAACAAATAAATAAAATCTTCTTTAAATAAACAAAAATTAAAATCTATCCTAAAAATTAAAAGATACAAAAATCCGAAAATGCTATTAGCGTGATTTGATTTGATTTTGCACTATTGACCTGGGAGTCAAACACACTAATAAGAAGACTGACGGACGCCTTACAGAGACAGAAGCTCCATCTGGGGGCTGCTGGGTGGGTCACTGTGCAGACAGGAAAGCGGAAGTGAAAAGAATTCTTTGGGACCCCAAAGACCAGATCTATGCTTTTAGCACCCCCAGAGACTACTGACCATTTCCAACATTTAAGTTTCCCACTGCAGAAACAGGACACACAGAGTCAGAGGACCGAGGCGGTGGGGAGGAGGTAAGCCACCCCCGTGTCAAGCATGGGAAATGCAGTAGGTGCCTCTTGGGACCTAACACCAGGCATGGATGCACAGCCCAGGCTCAAGGTCCGAATCAGCGAGGCAGCTCTCCCCGCCGCTTTAGAAAGAATTGCCACAGGCGTTACACTTTTATACAATCCTCTCTGCCAGCGAAGCCAAATTGCTCTATTCAATCCCCGTGTCATCGCAGCCAAACGTTTTCAAAGCAATTTGCAGGATTTGCTTCTCGGGACCACACCCCGCCTGGCCGGTCTCGGACACCGAGCGTTCTTTCATGGAGCTAGAAGGGTAAGGATTAGCGCAAGCTACTGGAATCTCGCACAGATGGAGTTCTGGGCACGTGCTAGCGGTCCAGCGAACACCTGCAAATCATCGCGGGTACAGAGGGCCATAGGACTGTCAGAAAGCGAAACTTGGACAATATTGAGTCACTCCACCGTCGGCTTTCTCAAAGTCAGCCTCCCTGGGCGCTGCTCTCCGCCAAGGGAGGACTCAAGAATCGATCAGCGGTCGGCTTTTCTGCCGTCCACCTGGGCTCATGTGAAACAGTTCCACCCCAGGTTCTACCCAACCGAGAGCCGGCAGACACTCCAAGGATCCCCTGGTCTGGAGCAGAAAACAGTCACAGACTCGTGAGCCACGCCTCCCACGCACTGGTAATCCCCTCAATAGGTGCACAGGAGACTTTTGTGGGGCTGTCCCCTGAGGGACATGCTAAGATTCCTCTGTCCTCTAGTGCTTCCTTTGCTGGCTGCAACCAGCGGTTCAGATCCTCAACTGTGACTGTCACCCCTTGCTTTCTCCCTGGTCTTCTTTCCAAAAGTCCTAACTGTGCTCTGCACGGACACTGGCCACCCTGCATGTCTGTTTTTCCCCCCTGGGGGATGGACCCCGCGCCCACCCCAGGCCCTAACTCAGTGTCAAATGCGTGGTCATTGCCCAGAGCTTTTGTTCAATGAAAAAATATTTCTAGAAAGGACAGTCCGTAAGGCCTGCCTTTACAAGCTGAGCATAAATTCATCCTACTGAGTTTATCTCACAAGCTATTCGGGGAGTGAGGTGTGATGTGGGTGTATGTGTTTCCATAGGGACAGCAGGAAGAACGGAGCTTGGAGGTAGGGATCTATTTAGGAAAAGTATAGGTTTGTTAGCAGCTTCCAATCAACAGAGGGGCGGAATCCACATCAGGAGGGGGGTGTCTGGCCACTAAGGGCCAGTGAGGGTGCTGGGGGCCTGCAAGCGTGGGCAGGAAGTTCAAGGTGAAGACAGCCGGGAGCCTGGAAACCAGCATGTCTCCACTCTCCAAAGGGACTTCAGGCCGTTTCTTCTCCTGCTCTCCTCGGCAGATCGGGCTGACTCAGGTGGGAAGGGATTTAAAGCGAACTGTGTCACGGAAGGTTTAAATGCCTCAGGCAAGTTACTATCTGTGAGGACAATCCCATCCCCTGGGAGAAGTTTCCTGTGGCCGTTCAGCAGAGACAGAAGACCCACCGCTTGTCTGGTTTTGTTCTATCTTCATTCTTTCCCGTGGTGCCTGCAACCTTATTCCAGGTTTGCCCTGGTGGCCTTCCCCTCCCCCGCCCCCCACGGCCAGCCCTGACCTGCCTGGTTCCGTCTCCCCACTCTCCCTCCACTACAGCAAGGACTGAACCCGGGATCCAAGTTTGGCGCCTCTTTCCTATGTTGAGTAAAGAAAGTTAAGTCATAACTTCTACACGGGGACTTGGACCCAGAGAGGCCACGAAGTGAATGAAGTGTGAGATGCAGGCCCTTCTCTTGCCAAGGATGCTTCTGAGGCTCGGGGAGGGTCCTTGATTCTCTCGGCGTTTGTCCCTGTGAAATGTTCTTCCTGTGTGTGCTTGGGCTTTCCTTCTGTAAACTCCGACCAGCGCAGCAGGATCCATGCCCTGGTCTCACAAGCCCTCCACACCACCGTCCTTCTCGGTCTAACTCCACCGTAGGCAGCCTGACCCGCCCTAGAAAACTCCATTCCTCAAATCCCACCCCTTAGGCTCTTCCCGGGCCCCTCTACCGACAACTGCCCACCCTGTCTCCCCATCTGTTTATCGCACATTACCACTTGTCTCTGATCTCTCTGAGCGTTTCTTGACCAGAATCTGGGGTTGTGCAGATAAGAGCTCTGTCTCTGCCTTGGCTTGCTTCTTTGTTTTCGCTAAGATTTCCTCTTTCTAGTCATTTCCCCCCCACTGAGAATACAGTTCTCTCCTGCTTTTAAAGGCACATGTCGTGGTATAAAATAGAATTGTATTTGGGAAGAGAAATCACAGGGCTACTGAAGCCTTAATGTACAACTGGGCAGCAGAATTCAAGGTCAGTCTGATCAGGCAGATTCTGAGCATTTTTCTACCTCCCTTTGAAATCACTCAGGTTAAATTCTGGGTTACTAGTTAACTTCCATTATTCGGTTATTTCACTCCAGCATTTCTCCCTGCCCTTCAGTGATGGCACGGAAGCAGCTTTTATGATCTCATCTCATAGAAACCCTCTTCGGTCTCATCGAAGGAGCGATCTCTTTCCCGTCCCAGGATGTTCGAACTCACTTTCCCCTCAGCCCAAGGCTGACTCTTCCTCACCCTCCATAACCCAGTAACAAATATTGCTTTGTAAGAGATCGTCCCTGCCTATCTAAAGGAGGTGTGCTGTCATTCTCAGGGCGCCCGAATGGCTCAGTAGGTTAAGTGCCTGCTTGGGTCATGATCCTGGGGGGGAGGGGGTCCCCGTTCAGCAGGGGGTCTACTTGTCTCCCTCACCTTCTGCCTCTCCCCCTATTCTCTCTCTAAAATAAATTGATAAATCTTAAAAAAGGAAGTCCACTGCCATTCTTCCTTTGCTCATTTTGTTTCTTTATCATAATATGTAAATATATATTTTTTTGACTTTTTATTTTTCTGTGCCTTCCTTCAAAACCTAAGCTCCGTGAAGGTCAAGGCTATACCCGTCTTCTTCTCCATTACACCCACAGCACTAGGCACGGTCTGAATTAAGGCTCTCATTGCCGTGACAATAGGACAAATCACCTTACCCGCCTTGGCTCTCCTCAGACAGCACTGACAAAGGAGGCAGAGAACCTTGTCCCAGGCCGCTGGGAGAGCTCTTCCTAAATGAGGCAACTTGGTTATTAAGCTTGTCTCAAAAAAAAAAAAAAAAAAAGCTTGTCTCTTTCAGTGTTACTGGTAAATGCGTGGCTTCTCCAAGGCCCCCATCTTTGGTCTGCCCATGATTTTCCCAACAGGCTGGCTCTCCAGTGCCCATCTACTGGCTCAGAAAGGGGGGACCTAGGGCAATGGACACCACACGGGAGGGACGGACTGGTCTTACCAAGTTCCAGCCAGGACTGCCCTCCACTTGGGACATAGGAATTTCAGGAGACAAAGGCATTACTATCGATATAGCTCTCTCCGGGAGCCCAGAGGGGGTGGGGGATGGCCCCTTCAATACCAAGGACAGCTCCTCGGGGCTGGAGGGAGGCAGGGGCTTCTTGTGCCCTCTGCCTGCTCGCTCCTGTTATGTCTTTGAGCCCCTCGATAAGTTCGGACATCCAGAGAGCCAGTAGAAGCGTATACTAGGTTCAAGGTCAGGCTTCACTCAGCCCCAAAGCTCAGAGACTTGACTTCCGACTATCTCGTAGTATCTCTGACTACGCCGTGGTGTACTGGGAATGTGGCTGGGAGCCTGGAGCATAGGCTGCTTCCTCCAACAGGAATTTACCATCAGGTCAAGTCGGGGTTAGTCTCGGCAAAACATAACCTTGGGAGCTATCAATTCTGGCTGCCTTATCCTTCCGTGAATCCCTACAGAACGGGATGTCGATATGGACGCTGGCTTGGAAGATCTTAGAAGCTGGAGCTCGCCACTGCGATTAATGGGAACAAAATGGGGTCTTCCAAAGTACTGGGAATTTCTGGGACTTGAGTCTTGCATTAGCCTTTAAGGGTGTGGACATCCTTAGAGAGTTGGGAGTCCAAATGAGGCTCAGAAAGAGGTTCCCCAGAACATCCACCCCAGGGCAGGGGTGGCACAGGCAGTGGTACAGGGGCCGGCCCAGCCCTGCAGCTGAGGCACCGGGGGCAGGTGAGGGGCTGTCTTGGAAGGCGGGCACCCCGATGGCCTGCCTGTAGTAGCTGGCAGGGAAAACCAGCAGCAAAGTTCTCATTTGATGCAGAACAAAGTGCTTCCCCAGAGTTCTGCTCGGCCGTCAGAACACGGCCACCCGAGGGAGTTGGCGCACCAGGGAGAGCAGGTGGGTTCCCAGAGTGACAGCAGAAGGGCCTTTTGGTACCTCGAGTTGTACTGTGTTGTACTTATACTGTTGCAGTCAAATGCTCTACCCCTGAGCTATACCCCCTGTCTTGCCTATTTGGTCTCCACTGATTGAGAAGCCATACAATGACAAAAAGGTGTATGAGTTCACTGTCACCTTCAAGTGGATTGAGATCTACTTAGAGACCAAAGCATTGACATTTTCAAAGGAGAATGCATCTATTTATCTAAGATATTCCACATCTAGTCTACATTCAGCCTCCGGTGGACACATGGGTGCCTGGGCCCTTGTAAACGTCTTGGCCCTGTCCACGCATCACAGCCCTCCTGTTCTAAGCATCCCTCTGAGACACAGTTTCATAGGGACTAGCCCCACGGGCCTGACACAGATGGGCATCACTGGGTTTACTCAGTGGGGTGGCAGACCCAGGTAGCAGTTACGCCCTCAGGAACCAGGACCCACATTTGGAATCAGAAGCTAGAGAAATCAGAAGCCAGGTGGACACCGAGACCTCTGACCTAGGGTGGGGAGGGTGAGAGCAAGGGTCAGTTCCACACTGGCTAGCAAAAGCCACACACGGTATAAAGAAGTCTGTCCAGCAGGCTGGGGCTCAGAGCAGGACTCTGTCAGAGGTAGGAGTGCTAGAACAAGGCAGGTGGAGGAAGGCTGGAGCAGCCCAGGGTGTGGTGGGGTGGGGCGGGGAGTCATGCCCTAGGGGCAGCCAAGAGATAACCGCTCACCCCTGGGGCCAGTTGACAACAAAGGACACCGGCAGGCTTGGACCCCGCCAGTGGGAGCGTCAGAACATTCTGTGGGAGGAACCCAAGACAGCTGCTTCAGAGGCAACAAGCCTCTGCCGACCAGCCTGACGGAAGGACACAACAGCCCACCTCATGAAACCTCCTTCCCCAGGTCTGGAACACACCAGCACACGCTCCCCAAGATTCTGAGAACTCAGGGACGTTATTTAGGACAGAAGGACAGAAGGACAGAAGGATAGAGAGATGGGGAATCATTCCTGAGTTTCTCCTCTGTGTGCACTCTTCGTGCGTAATTGCATTCAGTGGGAAAACATGAATACTGAGGGCCTCACTTCCAAAACAGAAAGTGAGAGTGGAGCAGTTTTATGGGCAGAATCTTTATGGGCTCCCCGATTCAGATCCTTATTGTAATTCAGGAGCCAAAACCATTTCCACACCGCCCCCTCAGCTCAGGCTGAAGCTGCAGCTCCGCCGAGGAAGGAACCGCTCCTAGAAACAGTCCCCTCTCACCCCCCACCGCCCTGCCCTACAGAAACAGTTCCACATCCTTTGTCTCTGCATCAAAAACAGGATGATTAATGTCGCTGGTGGTGATGTTAAAAAGGGATCTCTGAGACCCAGGGATGTTATCTAACGGCAAGTGTCTCCAAAAATGCCTTTCACAAACCTCAAAGCACCCTCCATCAAACACACCCAAGGGAGCAGCCGCAAAAGGCCGGGACAATAACTTGAGATGGTAGTGTTCAGAATAGTAAAAAGTTTCAGGAATGGCCAAAAGTCGAAACAATGCTGTGGAGTGGGGAGGGAGCTCTGCCCCGAGACTCGCATTCATGGAGGGCAATAAATAAAAACTTCAGAAAGAAGGAAAGAGCCCCGCACTGGGAGTAGGGCAAGTGGCCCTTCGTTATGAGTCTGATGGGTAACACATGCTTCCCACCCCACCTGAAAAGGACTGCATTTTGGCAAAAGAGGGTTACAGTTAATTCTACAGGGAATGTTCAGGTGTAGCCCCAATCTTCTTCCTGGGCCGGCTCAAATCTTTTGGAGGCAGTAGGATCCTTACTCAGACTGATGTTTCCCCATGGTCCCCCGTGCTAAGGAAGTCACCTTCCAGTAGAATCCTGATTCAGGCACACCCCCTATAAATCGGATGGGGTAGCCTCCTAAAACATGAAGGAAAGCCAGTTTTCTTTCCTTTTGGCCATTCAAATCACAAGACAGAGTTTTCCATGGGCAGGAAGAATCATGGCCAGTGACTGTCACCTCCCTCACCGACACAGGTAGTGTTCCAAATGTACAGTCCGTCCCCCTAGTCACCAGGCATGACTACTGGCCATTAAGAGCTGGTCACTTAACTGTCTACCGAATGTGGGCTCTATAGCACATGCTACTTACATACAAGTTACTCCTAATGGTTTCTGGTTGTAGGAGATTCTTCTGGTGCCTACCCAAACCCCTACCTCTCTCCCCGATCATACTCTCCCCGTGAAGCCCAAGGAACACATGACAAATTGACCCCATCCTCCTCAGAGGTAGATGCTAATGGGTCTGAGTGAATCATCATGAGCACACTCTCCCTGCCAGAGTCTGGCTCAGGAATGCAGGTAAGTTCACAGCGTTCCCTCCTCTGGCATCTGTTTAGGGGTGGGTGTGTGACCCAAGTGGGCCAACCGGCCTGAAGGGAAAGACTTCTGGGCCATGCTTTCTCTCTCCCGGTCTCCCTCGCTCCCCCTCCCTCTGTTGCTCCTCATCTGGGCGTGAACGAGGAAACAGACGGCCCCAATGCCTCTGGGAGTCACCTCATAGTCCCCTCCGCACCAAGAAGGGAGCCGTTCTGAGAACAAAGCTGACAGAGATTGGTTAGGTGTAGAATCATCCCACCCCTGGAGCCCAGCTTACCTCAAGACTTCTTGATCTGAGAGCCAAGAGATGCCCTTATTTCTTAGGCCAGTCAAATGTTCTGTTACAACCGGAAGTACCTTCACGACAGATCTGAGGCAAAGTTCTTTATTTCTCTCTCCCTCCAATCTTTCCTTTACTTCCTTCCTTCCAAGGAGGCGGCCCTGCTGGTTTTCTAGCTGTGTGAACTTGGGCAAATCCTTCCACCTCCCCGGTCTCCAGAGTCTCCGCAGGTAATGAAGGAGCTGGACTAGAATGATTTTTAAGAACCCTTCAAACTGTAACATTTGTGGTACAAAGATTAAATAGTATAATACTTCTACTCAAAAGACAAGTGTCATGTTAAGTAGGTAAACCACTGAGATTAGTTCAAACTAGTTCAAGCTTAAGGCACAGAGTTGCCAAGGCAATAAAAAAAGAAGGTTTGAGAAGACGTGAAGCAAACTCCCATACACAGCAGGCTTCAAGTCAATGAACACAGAAAATCAATGAGGCGAAAACCATGTACCCCTGAGAATGAATGAGGTGAAAATAAATTGACCACAAAATCGTATGTTCCCTTTTACACTCAGCCAAAGAGACACTCTTCCCAGTCCTTCTGCTGTGCCTCTTGGCTCTGACAATGCCAAGAAGATAAGGGAAAAAAGGACCCAGGGCTTTATTCAGGAGCAAAGAATAGAGGAAAGCACTGGAATGATGGGAAAAGGAAGGGATGTCGTTTGAAGCAAGAGGCTCTGAGAATCCACTCAGTGGCATTTTTTTTCCTCCTACATTCCTGTGGACATTCTGTTCCTAGTGAGTCTCCAGTGGACGCCAAGGACCAAAGACTGTCTCAGAGTAGTTTTGCCCCAATAAAGGGCTGATGAGGGAGAGGCTTGCTACGCCTCCAACAAGACAAGGCTGCAGTGCAGGGATCTAGAGCATGAGTGTGCGGGTGGCAGACAATCTCTGGCGGTGAGAGCTGGAGAGTACTATCCTGAGGATACAGGAGAAAAAGACCTTCTATGTTCTGGGCGATGACCGCAGTGAGAGCTTAGAGCAGTGCCCTTGGGACCCAAGTCAGGAAAGGAGGAGGATGCTTATTTACACTTTCTAGGATTCCCACCATCCTGGCACAAAAGGAAGTTCTACAAATAGTCATTGCATTGATGACTGAGGTGAGTAAAAATACATCTAAGCCAGTAAAGACACTTCGTGACATCAGGAAATCAGGGAAATTGAACAAAAGTAGGAGTTGTTGGGACCATACCTGTGAAGAATAATGGACAGGGATCCAGGGCAGCAACTTAGGAACCATCACCAAGAGAGATTGAAAATAACAGTCATGAGGCTTGAGCCCCTCCACCACCCAAGAAATTTTCATTTGGCTGATCTGGAGCAGGGGTTAAAGTCTGGAACCAGGAAGTGGGGGGCAGTGAAAGCAGCTCTAACTACTGGCTCTTCGAGCCCACGGAATTTTGACAAGTGGCCAGCAGGATCCTTTTCCAGGCAGGAGTGGGTCTATGTTTTTGTCTCTGCACCACCAGAATGGTCTTTCCAAAGCTCTTGCCTCCATAACCGAAGTGACCATTCATCACTGGCAGGTTAAAAGTCCTGGAACAAGTTCATGGCTTTCGTATGATTTCCTTCCTTATGATTTGTCAAGAAAAGTGTCATACTTCACACTTAGACATCACCTTGAGGGATTTCTGAACTCCAAATAAAGACTTAAAAAAAAAGAGAGAGAGAGAGAGGTCGGAAAATTGAGTTCTGAGCACTTGCTTCAAAAGAAGAGTTCAGAAACAAACCAACATAAAAATGTCTCTCTTGGTGGACACTTTTGTAGGAAACTCCGGTTAAAGATCATTAGATTCTTGACTGACAGTCCACTGAGTGGGAAGCTAATCTCCCAGAGGCAGACTCTCTTTAAGCTCATTAAAGTTTATTTTTAAATTACTTAAGCATTTTATCAGGAATATTAATTTCTTCCCATAAGGAAGTTGAGAATACATCATGCAAAGAGACCAGGGGGTAATTTTTCCTTTCTTTTTTCTTTTTTTTTTTTAAGATTTTATTTATTTGACAGACAGAGATTACAAGTAGGCAAGAGAGGCAGGCAGGGAGAGAGAGGAGGAAGCAGGCTCCCCGCAGAGCAAGAGAGCCCGATGTGGGGCTCGATCCCAGGACCCTGGGATCATGACCTGAGCCGAAAGCAGAGGCTTTAACCCACTGAGCCACCCAGGCACCCTAATTTTTCCTTTCTAAGGAAAATCTTACAACTCTCTGCAAAACTGAAGAAACTCTCTTTGCTTTAATTGCTCTTAAAGCATATAAAATCATTCTGGCACCATCTCATAGTCAACCCTAAAATCAGAAGACAGTGAGTGACGTTTTCAGACTTTCCAGAAAAAAAAGTTATCTGACCCAAGATTTCCACACCTGAAAACAGATTATTCAATGTAAGAGCAAACTAAAAATATTATTTGTTATGCTAGGATTCTAAATGGATCCCATTTTGTTCTTTCTGAAAAGCTCACTCGAGGAGGTACTCAACCAAAACAAAAATTAAATAGCAACAAAAATTTCTAGAAAGAGGGAGGCAACCTATGGAAGTTATGGTAGGGTGATAGTAAGGTGCTGATCACATTGTTGTCAAAAGTAAAACAAGTGTAAAGAGAAGCTTCTGACAAAATAGAGGAGCTCTTAAGAAAAAGCATCACCACTCTCTCCCCCTGCTCTGGAATTTTCTTGTCTTCCAGTTTTGTTTTTGCCTCCCCCACCCTCGCCTCAAGGCAGTGTATGGTAAGACCTTGAGTCTTCCGCCTGGGGGGCTGAATTTTTGTACATACTGATCTTAGTGTAAAGTAAAATAACCCTTTCCTCTAGCAGCACCAAAGGCTGAGATGTTCTCAACTCATTCTTAAACCTGTGTAACCCTAAAAAAAGACATTCAATAAGTAAAGCTAGAGATTCTGGTCAGGATATAAACATGAAAATGACCTGCCGCTTGGAGTTTTGCCCTTCTGATCTCAAAGCACAGGGCCAAGTTCAAGTCCTCCAAAAAGCCTTCCATGAAGCGGCTACAAGGAGAAATTGCCTGACATATTCTAGGCAATCCATTCATGTCTTCATTGAAAGGAATTAAATAGAAACAGCTAACTTAGCTGATTTACCTTCCCACGGTAATTTTGTAAGTCATGTGCAGCCCCGGGAAGCAACTGGACATATTCTGGTTCACCTGATTTGTTAGAAGTCAAATCACAGAATCTTGCCTCACCTCCCTCACCCCCAACCACCACCTTTCAGTAACAGTGCTTTTTACTCCTTACCTGCACGCTGGGCACAGAGAGGTCTGGGGTGAGGAGGGTCAGGTGGGAGGGGTTGTGAACGACCCCCAGCCCAGGGAGGAGATCGCGTGCCCAGCCCCAGGCTGCTCAGAGACCTTGGGCCCCACCGGCCACGCCCTTGGAGCCACGCCCCACCGCCCACCCGGCTCCCTACTGCCCACAGTCTGCGGTCCCCTGCGCTACCCTCTCTCTGGCTAAAGGGAATTTAAAATGCAGAGGACCACTGGAATGCAGCGATGGTTGGGAGTGCCCAAATTACCAATTCATCTCTCTCCTCTTACCACTCACAGACACTGAAAATGTTCAGCCAACGCCTCATTCCTTGCACACGCACACACACGCGCACACGCGCACACGCGCGCGCGCACCTTCTCTCTCCCCCACCCACCCCCGGAGAACAGCTTCTACCAGCATTCTGGATAACCGAAGGCGACACCGACAGCGGCCACAGGTGGCTTGAGCTGCTGTGGCTCCCCGCAGCCCACATCCGTGCAGTGTTTTCCTGGGTGGAACAGAAGGCCAGAGACCCCCCCGCTCTGATCCCAGTCGTGCTTAGAACTATTTTCTCACCCTCGGTCCCCTTATCCGTGGAGTGACAAGGTACAGGCAGGGCCGAGCCCCAAGAGAGCGCGTCATCGACAGGTCCGCAGCAGCGAGAAGCCGCGGGCCGTGGGATCCGAACCTGTATTTTCAGACACTGAGGGATCTGCCTGCGCCTCTCTCCGGCAGGTCCTCTGCCTCTTTCAGATTCGGCCCCTCTTTAACCGCGCGGCCGAGCCCGGCGGCCGGAGAACTCATACGGAACCGGGAACCAAGCGGCTCGCTGGCCTCACCGTGACCCGCGGGCGCGCTGCGGGGGCTGCGGAGCCCGGGGCGGCGGCGGCAGGTGCCCGGGATCCGGCCGCGCCCCCGCGCCGCGCGCACCTCGGGAATCTTCGCAGGCACGAGAGGAATGAGCCGAGGCTGCAGCCGCGCATTCTCGGCGCCCCCGCCCCCTGCCCCGACTCCCCCCACTTCCCCGCTTCCACCGCCAGGGTGGGGGGTGGTAATCCCTTCTTGGTGCCCGAGTCAGGGGTCATTCCCTTCCTTGTCCAGGCCCAGCAACGAAGCTCGAGGCCTGTCCGGCTCTGGAGCCCGTCTCTGGTGCGCAAGAGGTGGGGGGGTGGGGGGACGGAGGCACGGATTCCAGCCAGCAACGCCCCCCAACCTCGACCCCGATCCCAGCCCTGCCCCGGCAGCTCTCCCCCACTCCCTGACCTGGGGGCGGCGGGACCTGGGGGGGGGGCTCCTGGCGCCCAAAAGGCCTGGCGCCTGCCACCCCAACCCTTCCCGGGAAAACGCTTTGGGTTCCTTGAAAGGGAAAGTGGCTCTGCTGAAACAAAACAAAACAGAACAAAAAAATAAATAGAATCTTTAAGCAAAACAAAACTGAATCCGTGCTAAGAGGTCCCAGGGGAAAGAGTTCGGATTACCTGCTCTTTCAGACTTACTTAGGGCACAGCAGGCCAAAAGAACTGGACCAAAATTCCAGGAATAGGAGTGGGACGCGGAGCTGGGATTGAACCTTCTACGCTTAGACGACAGCCAGTCTGTAATGTGCTATGGGTGCTGCAGGGCAAAGGGAGAACAGGAAGGGCCTGTATTGTGGGGCTCCTGGACAGCCCGGTTGGTTGATGGAGGGACTCAGGTTGGCTCAGGTCATGGTTTCTGGGTGGTGAGATCGAGCCCCACATCAGGTGCTGCGCCCAGCCCAGAGTCTGCTTGAGATTCTTTCTCTCTCTCCCTCTGCCCCTCCCCCTGCTCTCTCTTTGCTAATAAATAAAGTAAAATCTTTATTAAAGAAAAGGGGGGCGTGTACTGTAAGAGAAGAGAAAGAGGTTCAGAGGAGGGTGGAGAAAAGCAGCCAGTAGTGAAAATGACAAACCATCAGGAAACCCATCGATGAGCCAGGGAATGTTCTAAACTGCTCAAACGCAATGTATCACTTACTCTCAAGGCAATCCTAGGAGTCCGAGGTAGACGAAGTTATTATACCCATTTTGCAGATGGCGACACCAAAACACAGAGCTATTAAACAAACTTGCCATTGAATGCAGGGCAGAGCTGGGAGGAGCTCCCCTTGGTACTGCTCCTTTTCCATCTTGTAAAACCAGGCTAGGTGGTAGGCCTTTGGGAACTTACCTGGTTTTAGGTAAATTCTAGCTCCACTGTGTAGACGAGCCACTGAATCTCTGAGTCCCAGTTTCTCAGGAATGAGGGCAGTAATTATTGGCTTTTCAGGAATGCTGTGAAAATCAAATGCGATCATGTATCAGCACGCAGTTTGCAAAGTAGAAGGCAGTTACCAAATATAAAATGATTTCCTATTGTCCTGGTCTGTCCCTGGAGGGGGAGCCTCGAAGAGATCTCCTGAGAGGGGCATCCATGTGCACTCATTAGTCCTCAGAGCAAACTTCTGCTTCCGCCTGCGCTATTTGTGATAGAGACATTGAAAAAGCCCCTGATCCAAGTAGGCCTCCTGCTCCTTTAACAGAATTCTTTGTTCCGTATGTCGTATGTCGAATATACTCCTGGATTTAGGTTGCTTCCCCCAGGTATTTCCTTGCAACTTAGAAACAAATGACTAGACATCATGTTGATTCTATGGTTTATAGCCTGGCCCGGGGGGAATAAAGCCCAGTTTCTTTTTTAAGCGTGGGGCCTGAGCTTGGGAAACAACCAGCTACCTCTTTCCTCGCTGCCTAGGTCATGACTCCACTGGAAGGAGGGGATGGTTCTCAGGCCTAGCCCCGGCTCCTTAAATGCTGCGAGGGGAGTGTCTGGGAAACTCAGTCAGTGAAGCTCGGTGGCGGCGAGCCTTCGGGAGAGGGAGAAGGAACATGTGAGATTCTGCACGGGGCTGGTGCATCGGTCTGCAGGAGTTGACATAACAACGGACCAGGGACTGAGCTGCTTAAAGAACAGAATTTTATCTTCTCCTAGTTCTGGAAGCTGGAATTCTAAGATCAAGCAGGGCTGGTTCCTTCTAAAAGCCGTGAAAGAAGGACCCGTTCCAGGCCTCTCTCCTCGGCGTGTTAGACGGCTCTCTTCTCCCTGTGTCTTCACGTGGGCTTCCCTTTCCTCCTCTCTGTGTTCTCACCTCTTCTTATAAGGACACCGGTGATCCTGGTGGAGGGCCCACCCTATGGCCTCATTTTAATTCAATTTCCTCTTTAAAGACCCTATCCTCAGTTACAGTCACATTCCGAGGTACTTAACACATGGATTTTGGGGGGACACTTTTCAGCTCACAGCAGCTGGCCGGCAAAGGAATAGATGCTCTCCAACCCAGCTGAGAGCAAAGTCTTCCCTAGAACCAGCACATAAAGATCATACCCGTTATTAGATAAGGTCGTAGCCTGTTACCTATTAAAGTGGCATGCTTTTTTTCCACAAAAACATGAATTCTGAAATCGAGACTATTTTGCGATGTGTCGAATTTCCTGGTTTTGCTCTCGTAACCAGGAAACTCAGACCCAAATTTGTCAGTAAGTCTTGGTGGCAATATAAGATTTTATGACCTGTGGGTCTCCATGCCATCCTGGATCACGGTCTTCCAGTCCTACCCATATTTTCCCTAGCCCTGATTCTCTATTTCTACTTTCCCTATTATTAGACAAAGTATATTCTAGATGCTTCATCCAACCGGCTGTGGAACGTGGTAAAGACAATAAATGAATAAACTCTACAGCTCTCTACCTGGGACCAATAATAATAACACCCAGGAAGAGTTGCCTGAGTTATGTCCGGCTTTTCCACTTACCTGTGGAGACAGTGACCTATAGGAATTCGATGAGAATTAATGACAGAGCTGCTCTGGAGAACTTTCAGCTACTCCAGAAGCAGAGAACTTGTCAATAAAGCCACAAGCAGCAAGGAAGTTCATATTCTGACACCAAATGACGCTGGAGCTCTTGAGGCCTCCCCCAAAACCTCTCCTCCCTCCACCTGTTTCTGTTGGATTATTTTCACGAGGGTTTTGAGGAGGGGTGTCTGAGCCCCACCCTCTCCCCATCTCTAACTTACAAAACTGCCCCTTGAGAGCTGAAATTCAGAACACCTAGTTGGCGAAGCAAAATCCAAATGATCAGAGGCAATGGTGTTTATTATGATCATTATTAGGCACATTAATGGACCTGCTTTTGTCTCATCATGGAATACAGAACAGTAAGGCACTGCTGCTGTCCAAATATTTTCTGATAAGGTGGCAGGAGATCAGACAGCACAAGGCCTAATGCCACCTGAAGCTAAATTATCACTTAATATACACAGCGAGCAGCTGATGTCCAGAAGTCAGCATCGAGCTTCTTGCTAACATGATGAGCAATGGCCATCTGTCCCCACAAAGCCAGGCAGCCTGACCTTCAGTCCCAGGCGTTGCTAGCATGGCTCTTGCCCATGATGAAGGATGAGAGAGAGAGCTGCTGTGATAATTTTCTGTTATGAGCAACAACAAAAACTAAAGCACTTGTCTCTGTTTTCGTTACATATTTTCTCCTAAAACACACACACACACACACACACACACAACAAACAGAGGAAGAATCAACTGGAACCTGGATGACAAGTTAAAACGTAGAGATACGCAATCCAATTTTCTTAGAAGGAAGATGTATGCACATAATTAATATGTAATCAAAGAGCAAAACCGAGCTCATGCATTATACTGGAAATTCCTTCATGTTTTATTAATCTAAACTACATGGAAACATCTAGCTGGAACAAAGACACAGCTCAGAACCTCTGGCCATCAAACCACTCCCGACAAATAGCACGTCGCTCTGAACTCTGGGACTACTGCTGTTGGCAGCGACAAAGTAAACAATGATAGAGAAGGTGAGAGCAAGTCACTGCTCAGATACAACCTTGCCAGTGAGGGGTTTGTAATCTAGATCGACTCATTAAATCCTTATGTGAATTGAATGCATTCCCCCATTTGTCTCCTGCATTCTTTTCTGTGTCTGTCATACATGGGATGGTTAGCAGCCTCAGAACAAAAAAGGGGGGGTGTGTGGAAGTAAGTGCCTGCTTCTCAGTGGGAATCCATCATTTGACAGAGAGTAAAATAACCATGTCCAAGATCAACAAAACCAAGCATTATAAAATGTTTCTTTAAGCTTGAGTGGTTCTCACAATATCAAGCAAATATGTATGCAGTGTGTTATTTTTGTAAAAGAATTCCGTTTTTCCATAACCTTTTGCTTAGCTCTCGGGATTTAAGCGGGGGGGAAAAAAGTTTAAAAAAAAATGTAAGTCATTTCCTAAGAACTTGCTTCCATAGTTCATTTAAAGAAATAGGAAACATAAAGAGTTGTTGCTCTGTCCCTTCGCGTGAAACATTGGCCACGGCTCAAGCCCTGAAGATTGTTTGTTGGTGTCCCCGTGAGAGTCTGGAGGGATTAGGTGGCAATCCAGGAGTTCAGCAGCTCGACTCTCGGTTCTTGTGTTCCTCCATCCTTTGTGTGTAGGCTTTTCATTCTGGTGTCTGTCAGCTCACAGTTCGAAATTGGCTGACAAAGCTTTAGGTGTCGGATTCGCTCCCTGGCATCGCAGCAAGGAACAAAGGGCAGAAACGCAAGTTTTAGCCTGTCTGGGCTCCCTCTTTATTCAGGAAGGGCAGCCCTGTGTAGATTTTCCCTTGGGTCTCATTGGCAGACCTGGATCTCTTGCCTTTCCGTAGGCCAGTCACTAGCAGAAACGAAAACAGGCTTCGGCTAGGCATGGTTCACCCCAGGGATGAGTCTCAGCCTGATACCGGTCAGAGGAGAAGCTGTGACAAACAGTGGCTAGGAAAGGTGAGGACCACAGTCTACCCCAGGGGGCCATGGCCGGGTCCCCTCCCCATTCTCCAAAAACTCTACTCGTCAGTTTCCTTGGGCCTTATCAAGATCAGCCCATGCAAAACAGCTACCCACCAGATATGACATGATATTCAGAATCATTTTCCCATCTGGCTTTCCAGGCATTTTCCTACAGTTTTCCATTCTTCCATTGGCCATATAACTTTTCTTCTGGCAACAGGTGCCTCTTACGTTCGCTGAGCCTCCTCTCCTGATGCCTCCCATGTTGGAGCAACCTTACCCTTCTGCATCTTCCATTTCCCTAAGAAACAAAAACAAAAACAAACAAAACAAACAAACAAACAAAACCTCCACAGACCTGTCTGCTTGTTGAAGCTGTGACTTCCATCTTTGGGATCAGAACTGGGCAGTTTCCCTCCATGGCAAGAGACAGGACAGACATGGCCACTCCCCACTGTAGCCCACTTAGCCATGAGCATTCCTTGCTCATTGGCCTTCTGTGAGCATCTATTAGGTGCACTTGGTTGGAAAAAAGCAATCTTCTTGGAAATAAGGTTCGTGTCAGAGTGTCCCATCCCGGGCGGTCACTTCCTGCCCATCCCCCAGGGCAGGCCCTAGCTCCACAAGGGGTTTCTAGATCAATCTGAGGGTGTTAGGGTGGGGGGCACACTCGATCAGTACCCCTGCCAGTCTGGGGGCTCTTACTGCTTGCCCAATCCTAGTAGAACACCATCAGGAAACTGTTGGTCTCCTGATAAAAGAAAAAAGAAAAAGAAAAAGGAAATCTGAACGGATCTGCCTAGGTTGGCAGCAAAGAGAGAGTCTCCCTGCAGGAAAGGCAGCGGGATCTTGGAGCCCAGAGTGTGGCTCTGCATGGAGGCTCTCTGATGATCCACCTCCCCGAGACCCAAGCTGGCCTTGCTGGAACAGGGTGGGGGCAGGGTGCTCCACTCCCACTCATCCTGACACCCCTGCGTCGCCCCCTCCAATTTCCTCCTGATAACTGGGCTGGGGGGGGGGCACATTATAGCACAAAAATAGAGCTTTTCTAAAAAGACAAGAGAAAGGACAGAAACAAAAAGGATTATAATTAGAGGATTTAGCTTCCTCCCAATGTGGTCTCTTGGTTGTCTTCTTGGAGTCCCCTGCCAGCGTGGCTCTAGGCTCCCTTTTTATGTCAGAAGCCACCGACAACAGAATGACAAAGTGGGAACTCCCCGACCGGCCAAGGACTGACAGCAACACAAGACTCTGAGGACACTCGGCCAAGGGTAATTTTGTCCCCTTGGGGACATATGGCAATGTCTAGAGACATGCTGGTTGGGTGATGCTACCAACCTGCAATAAGGAGAGGCGAGGGCACTGCTGAAAAGTCGGTGATGCAGGATAGGTCTCAAAGCAAAGCATCCTCTGGCCCAAAATGGCTGTAGTGCTATGATTAAGACACCCTACCCTTGCCTCTGGGCATCAGCCAACCTTAAGGCATTCTGCCACATTAACGTGTCACCTACGGGGAGGCATGTGGGGGAGGGAGCAGTAAAGATGGACAAAAGACTGTGTGTCTTCTAACTGGTCATCATGGGTGATCTCTGGTTCCTGGGAAGGGCAGAATGTCCTCCCCCTCACTTTAAGCCAGAGCAAGAGGAGACCTCAAGAAACTCACCTCACCAGAATGACATAGGTCTTCTGGGATTTAGGGGAAGCAAGACCTGGTGTCTGGCTTTTCTCAAGTAAACAGTCTCCACATAAGAGTCTCTCTAGAGCTGGGAGAGCTAAGGGAAGAGCTGCATTGGGAGCCAAGCTACTTCACTACCAACAGCAGAAAAGGGCTGGCCTGGGATGGGCTTTAAAGAAGTGGAATGGGGGCACCTGGGTGGCTCAGTCAGTTGAGCCTCCCGCTCTTGGTTTTGGTTCAGGTCCTGATCACAGGGTCATGAGATCAAGCCCCACATCAGGTTCTCACTCACTGCAGAGTCTGCTTGGTATTCCTCCCTCTCCTTCTTCCTTCCCCTCTGTTTCTCCCCCCGCTCATGCCCCCCCTCGTTCTCTCTCACTCAAATAAATAAAATCTTAAAGAAAAAAAAAGACCCTACCCTATCTACCCTATCTACAAGGATCCTTTGGAAAAACAGACATACCCCCACACAGGAAGGGATTGCTAGAATCCCAGGAGATATGACAGGGATGAGGCTGGCTGCACAATGGGCACAACTTCCTGGGGGCTGGAGAGAGAGAGAGAGAGTGAGCCACCATCTTCCCTCCCACAACAGATTCCCACAACAACTAGGATTCAGAATCATGACAGTGCTTTATGTCAGGATAGCTTTGAATCTGCCTCTCTATATTTCTTTTTAATTTTGCTGCTTGGTTATCCCTAATAACTTGTGAACACACCTCCCAAAAAATATCAACAATCTGACGATTGAGAGTAAACGTTTGTTATCGAAAGAGAGCTTTGACCTGGGTTCAGATCCTGGCGGAAACTTGCTCCTGTGCTTCAAGATTTTTTTAATCTGTAAAGTAGGTTCATGGTTGTTTTGCAGATTATGAAGATAAAGCACTTAGCACAGAGCAAGATTTCAAGAAATGGCTGCCTTCCACACATGCGGGTGTGGCCTAATGCATGTGTGTGTACCCATGCATTTGCAACATAGAACCTCTCTCTCATTCTGCCTGGGCTCTTTTTGAAGAAAAAAATTATGAGACTCTTTCTGTTCCTATTACCAGACTAACGCACATGTCACAGTGCCTCCCAGGGTTATTTGTATTTACTAGGATCCTTTCACTTACAAGAACAGAGAACCAAACCAAACGTATCTTAAAGTATAAAGAATTTATTACGTCACATAACAAGGCTATAAGTGGAACAGTTCTAGGGTTAACTGGCAACCAAATCTATATCATCAAATAGTTGTCTTTCCATTCTCTTAGTTCCAGTGCTGTAGCCTTTGTCCTCTTTTGGAGTCAAGATGGCCGCTGTAGTGCCAAGCTACAATAGCGCAAACAGGTAGGAAAATGAGGACATTCTCAACCCCTTCACAGAAAATTCCTACCCAAGAATCTTCCTTTCATATCTGATTGGCCAGAATTGTATCAGACACTCATGTTTCACCAATCACTGGCAATGGGAAATGAGACCACTAGGAATGGCTTGGACCAATCAAAATTCACCCCCAGAGTGACTGGGCCCTCCTCCCAGAGTACAAGGGTAATGAAGAACAAGTAGACAAATAATTGTGGTTGTTAGAACACTCAAAATATCTCCAGGCTCAGACACTGCAAGAGCCCCTGTGCTTGGAAAATAAATATCCAACATATGATATATAGCAATGGGGTGGAAAGACAGGAGTTTGGAGTTTCTATCAGCAAACTGGCCATTAGGAAAATTAGTTTCCTTTGACTCTTTTTGGATAGCCCTTCTCCCAAAATTTCTCTCTCTTTTGGGCAGATACAAATAATGACCTCATTGTTTTTATCAAAATGATATACACTCATTTTTTTAAAGAGCAATACAGAAAAGTACAAAGGGGGAAAAAAAGCAACAAATTGCCCAAATCCCACTGCCGAGAACTAACTAATATTAACACTGATGAGCATAATTGCAGACCTTACTCTGCATATGAGACAGATCTGGGAAAGGGGAACTATAGAAAGAAATCATTTAATAAGGATAGCGTGCTATGTTGTATACTCTTATTAATTAAAAGTATTCACTTGCATGTGGCTTGATTTTAATCAGCAGGAAAAATATCTTGAAGTGAACCTGAAAAGTATCATGGAATTTTTAGACATGTATTGGCACTAGATATATTATTTTCCTAAAATATCTAAGTATTTTTTTAAAAAGCAAATCTGTTGCTTAAAAAGTTAGAATATCTTTACCTTTTACATAGAAGTTGAATTTTAGAAACTAGGGATCCATAGGTGAAGCAATTAGCCTCCTCCCATCTCTACTCCCAAATTTCTATTGGTGATAATATTTTTATTTTATCAAGATTTGTGATATTTGCACTCTTTTCGGTAACCGTAATTCTGGGCCAGCTGTTTTGAGCAAGCATCCCTTGCCTTTTTCCTTAGGCCTTCTTGAAGTCAAGTGTTCAAAGGCAACGCCTCCCACCCAGACTTCATACCTTCTATGTGGGCTCTCCAGTTTCGTAAATGACAGCCTCACTTGTGTCCCGCCCCGACCGTCATTCCTCGCTCTACACTTCTTTATACCATTCCCTTCTGTCCCACTGACCGAGTCCCATGTACTTTATTATTCAATTCATCCACTGCTTGTTTCCTACATCTACATCACTTTTTCAGGTAAGTCTGTAAGATCCTTGCTGGCAGGAAGCTAGTCTAATTCTGCATTCTCTTGTGGCCTAACAAAGCACAGGAGCACTTAATACACACTCAACAGACAACTGCTCAGTCGAAATAGCCACATGCAGAATAAAGCAAAAGCAGCAGACTCTGGCATAAAAGATGGAAAAAGCACAGATATATCCCTGCTTGCTCATCACACGTAGCAAAAGGCCACTAAGCTTCCTGGACACCCTCCCCAGAAAAAAGCATGTCTCCTGCCTTCCTGAAAGGAGATGATCCATCACAGCAAACAACAGGATGACTGGATCACTGCCTGTATCACTCACATGGAAAAAAATATAGAAATTTTAAGGCTGAAAGTTATTGGCCAATGAAAAGATGGTATTTCTCATTTATGAAAATTCAGGATGCCTGGATGGTGTAGTTGGTTGGGTGTCGGACTCTTGATTTCGGCTTGAGTTGTGATCTCATGGGTCTTGAGATCAAGTCCCAGGTCAGGCTCCACCCTTAGTTCAGAGTCTGCTTGAGATTCTCTCCCCCTGTCCCTCGCCCCCTTCAGTGGCACACTCCCTCTCTCTCTCTCAAAAAATAAAATTAAATTTAAAAAAATAAGATAAGGGGCACCTGGGTGGCTCAGTGGGTTAAAGCCTCTGCCTTCAGCTCAGGTCCTGATCCCAGGGTCCTGGGATCGAGCCCCGCATCAGGCTCTCTGCTCAGCAGGGGGCCTGCTTCCTCCTCTCTCTCTGCCTGCTTCTCTGCCTACTTGTGATATCTGTCAAATAATAATAAAATCTTTTTTAAAAAATAAGATAAAACAAAACAATAAAATAAAATAAAATAGAAAGGGCTAGTTGCTCATAATTCAGCCCTGTACAATAACTTTTCCCCGCAAGCATCTTGAAGGCTTTTTCTGTCACTGATGATTATCTGGAAAGCCTTTATGGTTACATGTATTTCTAATGTATCTACAAAATAAAGACCCTTACTTATAAAATAAACATTCATGCGTTAGTCTAGTGTTTTGTTTTGTTTTTTTAAGATTGATTTATTTATTTGAGAGGGAGAGAACAGAAGCACAGAGGAGGGGCAGAGGGAAAGGGAGAAGCAGATTCCCCAGTGAGCAGAGAGCCCTATGCAATGTGAGGCTCAAGCCCAGGACCCTGGGATCATGACCTGAGCTGAAGGCAGAGCCCAACTGACTGAGCCACCCAGGCATCCCAGTCTAGTTTTGTTTTGTTTTGTAAGAATTTACTTTTTACCTAAGACTTGCCCTCAGATAGTTCTCAATTTCCAGAAAAATAGGTCCCTCTCATTTAAATAGATGCTAAAACAACAGAATACTCATTCTTCTCAAGTACACATGGAACCTTCTCCAGAATAGACCACATACTGGGTCACAAATCGGGACTCAACTGATACCAAAAGACTGAGATTATTCCCTGCATATTCTCAGATCACAATGCTTTGAAACTGGAGCTCAATCACAAGGAAAAGTTTGGAAGGAACTCAAACACCTGGAAGCTAAAGACCACCTTGCTTAAAAATGCTTGGATCAACCAGGAGATCAAAGAAGAACTTAAACAAATCATGGAAACCAATGAGAATGAAGACACTTCGGTCCAAAACCTATGGGATACAGCAAAGGCGGTCCTAAGGGGGAAATACATAGCCATCCAAGCCTCCCTCAAAAAAAAAAAAAAAAATTGAAAAATCAGAGTACAACAGCTGTCTCTACACCTTAAAGAACTGGAGAATCAACAACAAACCAAACAAACTCCATACATAAGAAGGGAAATAATCAAGACTAGAGCAGAGATCAATGAGGTAGAAACTAGAGATACAGTAGAACGTATCAATGAAACTAGAAACTGTTTTTTTGAAAGAATCAATAAGATCAATAAACCATTGGCCACACTAATCCAAAAGAAAAGAGAGAAAGTTCAAATTAACAAAATTATGAATGAAAAGGGAGAGAACACAACTAACACCAAGGAAGTAGAAACAATCATCAGAAGTTATTATCAACAGTTATATGCAAATAAGTTAAACAACCTAGATGAAATGGATGCATTCCTGGAAAACTACAAACTCCCAACATTGAACCAGGAAGAAATTGACAACCTGAACAGACCGATATCTAGTAACGAGATTGAAGCAGTGATCAAAAACCTCCCAAAAAACAAGAGCCCAGGACCTGACAGATTCCCTGGGGAATTCTACCAAACTTTCAAAGAAGAAATAACACCTATTCTCCTGAAGCTGTTTCAAAAAATTGAAGCAGAAGGAAAACTTCTGGACTCTTTTTATGAAGCCAGCATTACCCTGATCCCCAAACCAGGCAAAGATCACACCAAAAAGGAGAATTTCAGACCAATATCACTGATGAATATGGGTGCTAAGATTCTCAAGAAGATCCTAGCAAACAGGATCCAACAGCACAGTAAAAAGATTAACCACCATGACCAGGTGGGATTCATCCCTGGGTTCCAAGGATGGTTCAACATTCGCAAATCAATCAATGTGATAGAACAAATCAATAAGAGAAGAGAGAAGAACCACATGGTCCTCTCAGTTGATGCAGAAAAAGCATTTGACAAAATCCAGCATCCGTTCTGATTAAAACACTTCAAAGTACAGGGGTAGAGGGAACATTCCTGAACTTCATAAAATCTATCTATGAAAGACCCACAGCAAACATCATCCTCAATGGGGAAAAGCTCACAGCCTTCCCATTGAGATCAGGAACACGGCAAGGATGCCCACTCTCACCACTCTTGTTCAACATAGTATTAGAAGTCCTAGCAACAGCAATCAGACAACAAAGAGAAATAAAAGGTATCCAAATTGGCAATGAAGAAGTCAAACTCTCTCTCTTCGCAGATGACATGATTCTTTATATGGAAAACCCAAAAGACTCCACCCCCAAACTACTAGAACTCATACAGCAAT